>CABFOV010001177.1:105524-117574 GCA_902141375.1 Timema poppense
GGGGGGGGGGGAGGCGCAACGAGATACTAGAAGCAATATTTTTTTAAATAGTACAAGTAAAAATTCACACAATTAAGTATTTTAGGTTATAAAAAGTTTAGCACTGTCTGAAATAGTGGATTTTACTATTCAAAATTATAAACACACTAAAATTAAATGTTAATCGTCCAATCTTATTCTTTGGGTGCGCTAGTGACCCGGACACACTGTCAGGACGGAGAACCAATAAATTACTAACAACAATTTATTTTCGCTAAGTCACAGTGATTAAAGAATGCTTGCTAGCTGTTGATTAAAGAGGAAATTTATTGTTTTCTAACAGCTGTCAATATATTATATAATTATTATACCTGCCTTTCACCCTGAAAAACAATACAGCTCACTAACAAAGGGAGGATTGCAATACTCAGCAATACAGTAACAGTGGTCACTGAGTTCTTACTTTGAAACAACACGAAACAAACTGGACTATTCTATTTTTAAATTCATACATAAAATGCAGGTCTGTGCTGGGTTTACATGCTTAAATATTTTGCACAAACTAGAGGTATATATATATATATATATATATATATATATATATATACACACACACACTTTTAGGTGAGTTAGAACTATGAAATTTGTCAGGCAGACAGAGGGGCTACTACAAATGACCAAATAAGTTCTAAATTTTTAAATTTCTAAATGTGGATTGGTGAAGTGCGAGAAGGATTAAAAATATACAAAACCGATAGAACCAACTTTTCTGTGTTGGGGGAAAAAAAAATGAAATTTGTCAGGAAGATATGGGGCCCACTCCAAATAACTATTGGTCTCCAAACATTAAAGAAAAAGATTGGGAAAGGAAAAACAAGAAAAAAACACTTTTAGATGAGATATAAAATTGAAATATGCCAGAAATTTAGAAGTATCACTCCAGATATACAAACATGTCTTAAATATATTAAATTTATAAGTGGAGGTGGGTGAAATGTGGTGGAGGTTTGACATTTTCAAAATTAATAAATGAAACTACTTATCATTATGGTGGTAGAAGATTTAAATTGGTCAGTAATCTCTAAAAGAGGCACCACAAAATATTTGAGCATTTTTAAATTTCAAGATACAAAACTGGAGAATAAAACTTGAGGAATTCTTTCAACAACCAATAGTGGGGGGATACACTTTCTTGGTATGGTAAACAGTGGAAATATTTACATATATGTTAAGGGACAACCCCAAATAACCAGTAAAGTCTGAGAGTTTTAATTTTAAAAACAAGGATTAGTGATATAGGGAGAGGGGTAGAGTTGATGGAAATTTCCAAAACTGATAGAAAATAGCACTTTGGTATGATAGGAAATTGAAATTTGACACAAAGATAGAGGGACTAAACAAGTTACCTTTAAATATATACAAAAAATTAAATTTTAAAATTAATCTCTGTAAAATAGGGGAATTAAGAATTAAAAAAATTAATGGAAAGAAACGCTTCTTACTGGGGCGTAAATTTGAAATATTTGTATTATTATTATTATTATTATTATTATTATTATTAGCACCGCGTCTTACTACCCGTTCGGGTTATACGCACTTACGCTAATGTGTAATGGTAGGGTGATAGTGAGATGAAATGGAGGACCTACAGTTTAACGTGGAATCCGAACCACGGTGGAGACCTGGCATTCCCCACATTCACAAGATGTCTTGTCAGGGGTGAAGGAAGGGTTTGGTAATCAGATAAATCTATGCCGGGACCGAGGATTGAACCCCGGCCGCCAGCACAGAAGTCTGACACCTGAAATATTTGTAGACCAGAAGTATCACCATCACATATTTAGTGGGGCGTAAATTTGAAATATTTGTAGACCAGTAGTGTCACCATCACATAAACTGAAAATACAGAAAATTTGAAATTAGTGCAAAAAATAATTCCATTATTAATAGATGCAACAACTTCTTAGTGTGGTAGAAAATTTAACTTAGGTAGCCAAATGAAGTCTGAACATGTAGAATTTTCATTTTGGAAGCTTGGGAAGTAGAAAAGATATACATGGATTAACTAATATAAAACATTACTTTTAAGGGTTGTTTGGATTTTAAATTTGTCAAGCACTTAAAGGAACCATATCAGATAGCAAAAAAAGTCATAAAATTTCAAAGTGAAAGTGTGGGGAAAGAAAGTATAAGTGTAGCTTGACACTTTTCATGACGCAACATATGATCATCCTCAAGGTGTGTAATGTGTGTGTATATAATCTCTGCATTTAATCTATCTTAAACGCTACAAATATGTTAAATATTTATTCTACTGGGGTGTAGTGAGTGTGTGGACATCATATCTTCACTTAATTCATCTTAAAGCCACTAACATATAACATATTTATCCTGATGGGGTGTAATGTGTGTATTATCTTTTTACTTAATTAATCTCAAACGCTACAAACATGTCACGTTTTCCACCCCCCTAATGAGGTGTAATGTGTTTATCATATCTTCACTTAATTCATCTCAAATGCTACAAGCATGTAACGTCTTTATCGTGATGGGGTGTAATGTGTGTAAATATATTATCTTAACTTAATCTATTCTACACCCTACAAAATGATCATCAGGTCTCCACTTACAAACAAATACCCCTCTCAAAGGACGCTAACATTTGGAGAACATAAATAATATTAGCCCTTTAAATGTAACTTTCTCAGAACAACCCATATAAATAATACGTCCCACACAGTTCCTTGTGGTTTATGTGGGTGTATTTCCTTGATTATTTTTTTTACCATCATCCATGGAGGCAGCACCATCGGCGAACGGTTAAGAGGGAGCGTCTCCTCCCATTGGCCGGCGCAGAGAAGAGCAGGAGGACGCAGGCGTCGCGGTGGACGTGCGTAGGATCACCTCCTGCCACCATATGGTCCCCACAAGGCGGCAGGCGTCAATATAAAACAAAGTCCGGCTCCTGTGTCCCGCTCACTGGAACCTACGACAAGAGAGCGGGTTCATCTTAAGAGCTTACCCCTCCTTAAGACAACAAAAACTATTCCGTTACGTTCACGTTCTGTTCATTTCGGTTTAGGGATCTGAAAGGAGAAAGTTCTCTAGTTTTGCGGGTTGACTGAATTTCTTCGTCAACAGCTGCCATCGTTTGTCATCCACTATGAAGACTTCTTTGCTGATCTTCGCTTGCCTCCTGCTGTTCTTAGGAGGAATCGTAGTTCAAACCACGGCAGGTCCATATTTAGAAGATGTTGGTAAGTCCATTGTTTATGTTATACATATTTATATTTTTCCTTGCTTCACATTTTATCACCTGTTGGGGCTACCTACATATTTACACTAGCTAGGTAGGCGTGAGAAAGGTAGAGTTTAGAGGAAGTATTCTTGCATTTTCATAGAATGAGAGGAGTAGATTATTTAAGAACACCTAAATACATGATTGTTATTGAAGCCCACGTCTCTGGTAAATCACAAGACAGGACTAACGCCTTTGTAATTGTGTACAGAGGCGCGGATAGCACGTTAAATGGCTTAATATTTAGTGCGAGGTATGGGGAGAATGGCTTAGAGGGATTTTACCAGCGTTTGCCTAGAAAGTAGATGAGTAGACGGAAAACAACAACAGTGTCAATTATAAAATGAAAAGCTATATCAGGGGATCTCGATAAGGATTTTAAACTCGTCGTTACCGACGAACAAATGAGCTACGAGTCAAACACCTTAAACCACTCGACCACTAATGATGATATTCCAGTAAGTAAATTATATACTTATTATTTTCAGTATTTAAAAAATGTAACCATTTAAAATTTTGTTTTATGAACGTCTTAGCATTAGATTACATACGTTCAAAGGAAATAATATACATAGGCAGGCGATGTGATGGGCTTAGCACACTATTTTTAAATTAACTAAATAGCTATATATAAATAAAAATTAAAGAATAAATTTATATCTAGATTATGTTTTATCTCGAAATAAGCGTGAATTACAAACACGTTGTCAATAAAGATTAAAACACAAGCTATGTTTGTACTTTTGTGTGTACTCTTATGGAAAGAATCGATAAGAAATTTAGTGATTTTTTCCCCCTTAGCACCGCGTCTTACTACCGGTTCAGGCTATACGAACATGTATTAATTGAACTAATGAGTTAGGGGTAGAGAAGATTGATTTATCTTAGTGTAGCCACATTTGCGGGAAGGGAGAGTGTAAAACCACCCTCAGTACACCCGACTGAAATTTGAGCCCCGATCACTTTGCCATTGGCAGTCTAGTGTATTGTAAGAGTGACACCTTGGACCATGTGGCCACCTAAATAGGTAGTGGAAAATTAAAACAAAATCTGTTGCGAATACTTTCAAAAGAACTTAGATTACAGGTTGACTTAAATATAGCGTGTTTTTACTTTCTCATATCAAAAGAAAGTATTGTAATCGTGAACATTTTCAACACCGATATTATAGTGAATATTTAAGTTTTATGTGTGTCTAAATCCAATAAAGTGTGTTTTACAATTCTGACTTTCCCCGTGTCTGTTTGTCTTTTGTCTGTCTCTCCCTGGCCACAGATATGACACTTATCGGTGGATTTGGTTCATACTTTTGATATCTAACTATTATAGGGAAATACTTTTTTATTTTATTTTATTTTGAAGCTAGCCCTCAAATTATTGACTAGGGTTTTTAGGGTTTTATTTTTAATTCTAAATTTTTCTAAAGTGTCTCTAATTATTTTGTTTAAAATTTATATCTGGATAGTGTTTGACAATGAAAATAAAACTTTAAGCCTTTTTTCAGGGAGAAATTTGTTTATGGGTAGCTTACTGGTGATGTTTTATTTAAATTTGAATATTAAAAAAAAGGCTATAATGATTTGGTTTGAAAGGGCTTCAAGGATACTTTTTACATGATTAATGATAATGTATTTTAATTTTTTTTTAAATAAGTTAATTTAAGGGTAGTTTGCTTAACACAAATTATTGAATTTTTGTAATTTTTCAAAATTGGCATTGGAGATCGTGTTCAAAATGGTATCAGGGAATAGTTTTTCTTGATAAATTAGAACACATTTTTATTTTTAAATATTAAAAATAACATTAAGGTAGCTTACAGAAAATTTATTTTTTAAATTAGAAATTTGTTAGAAATATTCGAACAATTTGGTTTAAAATCTCTTTATAAATATGTGATTAATAAGATGATTGTGTTGGTTTAAAATATATCTATAAAGAGTTCTTAATGTGATTAACAAGTTTATTGTATTTGTTAGTATAAGGAAAACATACTTTAGGGTATTTTACCAAAAATCTATTTTTGAAATGTTTATTCCCAATTATAATACGAAATATGAGAAAGCTTGTGCGAATGTGTCGTGCCATTTATTCATCTTTATTGTTAATATTAATTTACTAATTTGGGAAATAGCAGGAAACGTGGATGACATTGTTTTAAAGGAACATCTTTAATAACTCAAATTTAAATATTTAAACTGAAACAACTTTTTTTTGCTGTACAGAGAGTAACATCAATAACTAAAATCAGGGGTACTTGATGGACACTTTATAAAAAATTAATTATATCCACACACTACTTACAAACTGGCTCAATTCTAGAACACACACAAAACCTCATCCCAAGGTCGTCAATTCATAAAAATATAAAACGGGAAACCTCAATTTTACCTGTGGTAATGTTATCAACCATACTGGTATCTGAACCCAAGATCCCTTTTATCATTGAACTTACCTAATTTATCAGGCCAGTCTACCATCGGTAATGGTCACAAGTGATTTTTTAGCCATCCAGCAGGAATATTGAATAAAACACACGGTATTCGTGAGGAGTAAGGCTCGGTATCTTCTTTCAGATCATAGTCCTGTGGGCATTCATCCCTCTCGGTGCTCTAGGATCACGGACTAGCGATGAAGGGAGGCACGTGTTGAATGTTTCGTTCCGACTCTCTATCTTGTCTCACTTGTTGCTGCACGCTCGTTCATTCTCGTATGTCTGTCTACCTGTTTGGTCTGCCCAGGCAGCTATACTATTGCCAATCACATGCTCCGCTTAGGTTAAATATTGACAAAGCCTGCAACACACAAGTATTTTCTATGACCGTATACGTTCAAAGTCTTGTAGACTTATCGTAAATGTTGAAATCTGACTCCCTGAAAATTTCAAAATTCCACATATTTTGGTTGATCACAAATGCCTGTTAAATTTGAGGAAACAGCTATAGGAGCATAAGATGGGGATTTGTGAATCACACGATGTAATTTAATGGGGGAGGGAAGAGGGGCGCACAACACAAATTGTATATTCCATTCAAGATAGGTTTTTACCTGGATGACAGTTCGAAAATCATATGTTTAGGTTTTGGGTTGCCAACACTTGTAAAAGATCACTGTTTTGTTATAAATATAAATATCTTTAATTACCTGTTATATTTTACATTTAAAATAATGTAGACTTAAGTTTTCTCATACTATTTCATATTTTTTAAATAATTTCTTTTTGTCCAACTCGAAACAATATTTTAAACATAATTAAAAGTACTTATTTTTCGTTTTGGAACGTTACTGATTTTGTGTAATATAGTGCATACATCAATACCTTTTAATACAGGCATTGTATTTACTTGGAAAAGAGAACATTGTTGTCATTTTTTTACATACAATACATGATTTTATGATTATTTTATCGTATTTTGAAATATTTAACTGAATAAAGTATTTTCATCAACTGCGTGTCTGCATCATTGTAAAAAACTTGTTTACCGTTATGTTCAATCATATGGTTTAAAATTCGTCAGTCGCCATTCTGAGGTTATGTTCGTTAGAAGTTTTTGTGAAAGTGATGTAATTATTTTTTTAAGGGGAATAAAACTATAGATAAACTTTATGTCCGACCTCAAATAAATATATAAATAATATTGGGCTAAATTACTGTGGTTAACTATCACATTAATATATTACCATCTGTTTTCATTACATTCATCCAAAGTGATAGATGTCAGCTGTTGGCGTAGTGATATATTAGGGATTACTTCTAGTAACATTTCGAGCTGTCATTCAGGTAAACTTAGCTCGTGAATGCCTTATATTTACATTTGTACTTTCATACTCTCCTGCTTGTTCTCCTACTACCAGACAGACTCCCAGTAATGTTCTAAACTCACTCGGTTTCTGTCTTTTATGACGTTCTGCTCGACTATTCTACCACCCTAATATTACGATGATGCTCCAACAGGCTATTTCCATTTATATTGACAAAATTAATTATAATAAAATAAGAAAAATTGGTAACGCGTAGTTGTTTTTAATAGTACTACCTATTATTTAAAAAAAATAAGTTAAAAAATCTTAGGCCTGAAGAAAATACTTAGAGAAAATAAAAATTTATATCAGCGTTGTCTTATTACTCTGACTACGAGGATATATTTCAACGTCAATCTATAAATAGTGTACCATTGCACTAATGTGCTTTTTCAGTTTTTAAAATACCTTTCAAATTGTTTCTCAGTTTAATTCCATATGAAAACTAATCTGATCTGCTGAAGCCGTTTCACATCTGCAACAAATAATTATTTTCAACATTGAGTCGTTTCCCACGAGGCAACTATCGCCCGTCAACTATCGCTCTGTTGATTAACATAAAGGTAGATTAGGGGTTTCACAAGACGCAACTGGGTTGCCCGCCCCGTCAACAGTCGTTCCTTAAGTTTTCCACTATTGTAGATTTGTGGAATCGTTGCCAGTCGGGACAGCTATCACCCAGCCGAACACTCACGTGTTTATATGGTGTCCTTCACACGGGGCAATACCACAAGTGGTACCAACCCCAAGCACCTGTTGAATTGTATCCTTGGTGCGGAAGACTATCTAGTTATTTATTGTCTGTTTGTTCTTGGCTGCATGGTAAAATATTGTGCAGTGATTTTGAGATGAGTTTACCGGAATTATTAAACATCGTAGATTTTATATCTGAAGTCGAACAGCGGCCGGCAATTTGGAATGCAAACAGGATAGTAAAGAGGGTGGCCTGAGAAGACATCGTTATGAGATTTGTTCCGGGATTGGTCGAAAATACACAGGATGAAAAGAATACGCTTGTTAAGAAAATATTGTAAAAATAAATTGGCTGGAGCAACGTTATAACTTAGATTTTACAATTTTTACAGGAGTCAATACATTTTTTTCCCACACAAACGTTTAATCAGAAAAGACCGAAAGAATGTGCTTCAACTCTATTTCGGAATGATTCTTAATGTTTACAAATATGATTAACAATGACTGCTTTTATATTGATGAGTTTACAAACAATTTATGTTAGAGTGCCGTGGAACAACGCCGCCATTTTGTAGGTTATAACGTTGTCGTTCTGCAGTACAATAGAACTTATTCATTTTTAAATGTTGACCTCGTGTAGAAAAGGTCACTTTGGCAGTACAAACAATATTATAATGATATAATACAATAACACAACACTCATTTTTCAAGAAACTCAAATGTCACTGAATGAAACTCCAGTCTATAGTAAATATTATGGTTTATAATATGTACTGTACATTATAGATGTATACACATTTTATTGACATAACTTGCTGTTCATACTAACAAAAGATAAAATGACTACGCATAAGTTTTTGAAATAAAGTATAATAATATAAAACGCTATCAAAACAGTTCATTTTAAAGAAATTAAAGATAATCACGTTTAGTAAGAAAATATTTAGCCTCGGTATTATTTTATCATATCTAAAACGTGTATGATTGATTTTGAGGTCAATTTATAGGCAGTGTTCGATTGTATTAAAGTGCGTTGACAGTTTTTAAAATTATCTTTAATAATTTTGTATGGAAAATGTAATCTACTACAAAATACTATGTCTGGCATTTTTATCAACATGTTATTTGTTGTAAGATCATATGTACTCCCTTAATTACACAATCTTTAAAAAAAAGTAAACGTTATTGGGGGCCTTCCTTAACATTTTCTTTATTATAAGACCAATTTAATATATTTAAAAAGGTTTTGCTGACAAATCATTAACCCTTTTAAAAATATTAGATATCACATTATTTTTACATAGCAACAAAAATATTAAGGGGGTCGTGGACAATGTTTATTTTAGAATTTAAAAAAAATAATCAAGAAAGTACTTATAATTTCCCAAAATTAAATAAAATGTTTAAAATAATTTAAAACTATTTACCCCCTTAAAGCCTGGTATAAATACTACATATTCGTAAAGTCTTAGTCCGCATTATGTAATAACCAACTTCCAAGTAAAACCGTGCGCAGTCCCTATTTCTAAATTCGTAGCTCCTTAGATTTTTTTTGTGTGTGTACCACGTACAACCCGTTCAGCATATCAGCATATTTACGCTAATTAGGTAGGTATCATGAATATATATTTTTAGAGAAAATGTACTCACATTTACTTAGGAGAGTGGTTAGGGGATAATAATTGAGTACAAACAACCTTTAGTATACCTAACAGGGATTCAAAATCTTATCTTCTCATAATCATAAATCGAGTATATTATGAGGCTGATGCTCTAGACCATCGGTATTCAACATTTTTTATTCATGTACCCCCAGATATAATTTATCTTAAATTTTGTACTCCCAGAGTTATTGGTGCATAATGCAGGATATACATATTCCATAATTTACTATCATCAACAACAACTGTTTCAAGTCTGTGGGTGGGTCAATTTAGTAAAATGCCTCCCTCCATCTTCCTCTACCCTTCTACCATTCTTCCTCCTTTGAATTATTCCATTCATCTCATCTCACTAGAACACTTTCTGTTATCTGCTCCTCCCATTTCTCTCTTGACCTCTATTGTGGTCTTTTCCCTACATACTTCATTTCCAAGATTTTCTTTGGCATCCTAACTTTTTCCATCCTCACTACATGCCCATACCATCACAATCTTGATACCTTTATTATCTTGTGTAATCCCTGTACCCCAACTCTTCCCTGGATAACTTAATTCATAATCTTGTTTCTCTTCGTGACAGATAACATGCTCTTCACAAACTTCATTTCCTTGCCATCCACTTTCCTAGTCTCTCTTACATTCAATTTCTTAGTCTCTCTTACATTCCCTTTCCTAGTCTCTCTTACATTTATTGTTCATGTTTTTGCAGCATATTTGATGATGGGTACAAAGTATGGCCTGTAAAACATATCTAAAATATCTAAAATAAATCAGACACAAAACAAGATATTAAATAGTAAGTTTTAAATGAGAAATATTTATATATTTATAATTAATACGTGTACCTCCTGGAATGTCCTCGCGTACCCCAGGTTGAATATCACCGCCCTAGACAAGTGTGTTCTAACCTGTGGACCATGGTATGTTTTATTATGAATTTTTACTTTCTCGCTATCCTACAGGTAGATAAAGTATTGTGATTGTCAAAAACATTGAACTCGAGATTTTGATGAATTTTGACGTTTCATGAACCCCCGAATCCGAAAAGTAGTTTTTGAATTTCCGTCTGTCTGTCTCATTGTCTGTATATTTGTCTGTCTGTACCTTGGACTAGAGCCTAAGCTATTTTGCTGATAGGACTAAAGCTTAATATCTAGGGTTTTCATAGGGTCGCCCCTAAGGTTTTTGGAATTGGATATCTAAACCTAAAACTAAAGGTAGTTTACCGAAGGGTAAAAAGAGAAAAATCGATTTTCTCAAAATGGGCTCTACCTATTTTGATTAAACTTCATTTATAACCATTGATCAATATTATAAACAAAATGGCTACTCTAATTTTTGTGGCAACATGACTTTAAGGATTCCTGTCTGATGCATACATCTCATTTTTTTTAAATCACATCTCCGAAACTATTTGAGATATGAAATTACTTATCACTGAAAATATGTAGGTCTATTTGTAATAAAAATCTTTTATTTGAAACATATTTTTCATAAAACCTATTATTTTCAAGTTAAATGCAAATATATCTATTTTTTTAAACTCTTCAAACACCAAAGGTCAAGTATTTCAACCGTAAAAAATAAATGATACGGAACTCAACACGGAATTCTCACTATATTGTTTAAAAATTGAGATATTTACTCAAAACTCATAATATATGTGAAATGAAATAATACACATTAGCAAACGCAAGCAAAAATTTAGTTATACTTACGTTAAACTTTTTTGAATCCAGGGTTTAAATTTGATGATTTTCTATTTAAAGAATTAAATTCCTCATTAGTATATTTGGACAGAAAAAGAAGATTGATATTGGGTCAACAGGGGTCAATACCTCGTTTTCAAATTTCAATTTCCGGTTAAAATTTTCGACATTTTATTAAGGGTTGCACATCTTAAGGCTATCGCATTTTCATTAAATTCTTCATTTATAAATTTAGACCATTCAAAAGGTAAATATTGAATATTGAGTCTTAAATAATAGAGCTGGATCATTGCAGTGTAAATATTTTCCCTAAGAAATTAAAGAAAAAAGAACATAAAGTTTTTGAGAGACTTATCTACTTACTTTATGGAATTAGGGAATTATTGCGTTAAAACATAATTAGTATTTCTGTACAACTAAAGCTCACAAAATTGTATTAATATATTTGCTAAAATTTCCGAAACTATTGGCTTTATAAATATATATTTCAAATAAAAGTTTTTATTTTATTTTTAATTGTACTACAATTTTGCAGTGATAAGTTATTTAGTATCTCAAAGAGTTGCGGAGATATGGACATTTCTGCTTCTGTAAAGTACCTAAAATTCTCTTCATGGGAAAATTAAAATAGCCATTTTGTTTATAATCTCAATCAACGCATAGATACGAATTATATTCGAAATTGTTAGAGAAGATTTTTAGAAAATCAATTTTTTCTCCTTTTGCCCTTCATTAAACTGCCCTTAATTTTAGGGTTGGATATCGAATTCCAAAAACGCCTCGGGGCAACCCTATATACCAAGTTTTAGCCCAATCGGTAAAATAGTTTAGGCTCTATTCCGAGGTACAGACATACAGCTAGACGGACAGACAGGCGGAAATTCACAAAACAACTTTTTTGGATTTGGGGGG
>CABFOV010001177.1:117651-130601 GCA_902141375.1 Timema poppense
GGGGTCTAGAAACGTTGAGATTCATCAAAATGTTTGATCTTTTTGACGATCACAATAATTACTCTACCTGTAATAGCGAGAAAGTAGTAAATAGTACGAAACTATTTCTATTCAACATACCAATCAACATTTATAAGCAGTTTTAATAATCTCAAATTCGTATAACCTGAGAGGAGGTAGTAAGACACGGTACTTAAAAAAAGAAAAAAATGTCTCAACTACTAAATTTAGACCTGACATCAATTAAATACACGATGAAATATATGAGCAAAGTGAATTTACTATGTCCTATTTTATTGGAGAATCACTTATTTTTATATATTGTATTTCTTTTCATATCGCTTGTATAAGTTTTAATAATAAATTGCGTCTACCGAAAAGTAGTATTTCATTTGGCGGCCCATTCTTATATTTACATTCTCAGTGCGGCCCTTCAATCAAAAAATTTGCCAATGCTTGCGCTAGAGGCTCACAAGTGTAATGTGTCTGGGAACTAAACTACAAATAAAATAAATGGTTCTAGCAATACGAAACTTGCGTATCCCCATCACGTCTCCATTAGCTATTTGCCTGGAATAACGATGGCAAGTCCAGAGGTTAGTGTGAGTGATTATTTTCGCGACAAAGAAAGAAAGAGAGTGGTATTTCCATCTAGGGTAGCCAGATCAATCGCTACCATATCCATTCTCCGTAACTATAAACGAAGTGACACTTAATCGAGTTCTCTAAAACAGAAAATTAATATAATATATATTTTAGACACCTATTTATATATATTTATTGTAAATTCAACACGAGGGATATTAAAATTTATAAGGAGTTTGATTAAGAAGGTATTTTAGAGCAATAGTTCCCAGTGACGTGTCGTGAGGTGTTGCCAAGGTAAGTAAAGCTTATTTAAACTGCACCAGTGATGTATTATCTTCTAGTTTATATTCAGTTTACCTATCATACATAGGTTTGGCTCTACATTCCTCACGTGGACATGTTTGTTCGTTGGTACCTGGCTAATGAGTGTTTTGCTGAGGGATCAGATCAATTTACAGGAACAGCTTAGTTACATTGTTTACCCTGGAAACACTACACGACACGCCACTGTTGGATCTTTTTTTTTTATCAATGAGCCAGCAAAATGATTTGTTCGTATGCAAGGTCGGCAAGTTACACGGACCCCATATTGTTCCATAGATTGCCTTATTAAGATCAATAATCTATATTCTAGAGTCTAGAATTTATCTCCCAAATAATTACTATTGTTGCATTTTCACCAACTTTTCGTGAGTTGACTTTTGTGTCTGTAGCCCACATTAATTAATTTTCACATATTTTAATCTGATCAATAATTATTGATCACGTGTTTAGTTTAAATGTTATTCTATTCATGGGCAAACCAACGACTAAATAAATAAGTAAATAAATTCCCAAGCAAGTAATTTATATCTAAAGGACTGATGTGACTTTCCGAAGATTGTATATTTTTTTGACTCACGAATAGACCAGAGTAAACTGTAACGTGAATTAGTAATTTTCACATGCTTTTATAATCTACAAGCCAAATTATAACTAAGAATTTATTTTTGGGTCGTTAACAACAAGTCTTCTGACCGGTTTCAGTACGCTGACCATCGGTTGATAAAACCTAAATTTTGGGAATTGCACAGTATCTGCATTATATTTGAGAAAGGTAGGAAAATACTGGTAGTGTTTGATCTATAGATTATATTATTTAATTTTATCACACAACATTTAAAAATTAACATTAAACTAAGCTTAAAATAGCATTAATTAATAATGGTCCATGTACAAACTACAGGAGCACATAGCCGTATATGATATCATAGTGAGACATAAAATTAAATGGATATTATGCTATCATAGCAGAGAACAAGAACAAGAGGATATGAGTCTTTTGCTATCATAGCAAGGTGCAAGATTATATGATTCTAATGTTATCATAGCAAGGAACAAACTAATATTATTCTCTTGTTATCATAGCATGGAACAAAATAATGTTATTTTCATGTTATCATAGCAAGGAACAAGATAATTTTATTCTCTTGTTGTCATAGCATGTAACCAGATAATTTTATACTCATGTTAACATAGCATGGAACAGGATGATGTTGTATTCATATTATCATAACATGGAACAATATGATGCTATTCTCATCTTATTATGGCATGAAACAAGATAATATTATTATAATTTTATTATAGCATGAAACAATATGATATGGATCCCCACTGAACATTAATCATTTATCGAGTAAATATTACCAATTTCAATAAAAAATGTTACCGTTCCCGTAATTTGCCCCCAAATTATGCCAAGTCAATTCGAGTGCCTTTCCTCTAAGCTACCCTTTTCACATATGTCGTCATGTAATCAGGGGTTTAGTAAAAGATGAGTGTAACCAATACGGTCATGTCCAACAAGTGGAGAAGGAGGGGTGGGGGTATTCATCAAACAAATACCATCAATAAAATGTGTTAAATATTATGTTTTAATAGCATAAAATTAATAGTGTTGATTTGTATAATGTCTTAGTAAGTAAGACTGAGCTTGTTTACTCCCGCCCCCTGTCCATGCTCCCTTCTTACTACCCACCCATACACTTAGCATATTATAACTGATGTGGTAGGGATAATGTAGATAGAGTGTAAAGGAAGTGTTACCAAATTTGCTTGTAAGGGGAGGGGGGGAAACCATTTAAGATAAAAACCTCCGTATACCCATAGGGAACTTTAACCACGACCTACTCAGTCTCGGTAAGCCAAACTAAACCAAACTGGAACTCCTGCGCACGTACCCAACTGTGTGGGTAATTAACTAGTGTTTAAACATTGAAAACAATAATATCCCTCGTCCTCTTTGGCTACGAATCTATTACCCTCATCTCCTCGAATATGTTTGTGAATACATCATATTAATATAAAGCTTGCGGGTAGCTTGGACGTGTAGTAAGAGGCAACGAATTGGTTATATATCTAATAAAACTGTATGGTTAATTTCTGCGTGCATTTATGTGTGTTGTTCAACTGTACTACTTTATTTCATTTATGCTGCATATAGCTGTATATAAGCCTATATACATTTAAATGTGGCATTTAACTGTATATATATATAACGATATATATATATATACATTTATAAAAATGGATTCATACCATTATATATGTATAGGTCTATATACTCAAGAAAATATATTCCTTTATCTATGAACACGTACTCTTATATGAGACTTACACCGGTTTCGGTTGTAAGGTTACTCATAGATTATAAGGAGGGCCTTTTTACTCAAGAACAAATCAAATAACGAGGCCATAGTATGCTGTCTGTTCAGAAACTCTGCAATGCAGCATAGTATAACTATAAAATTGTAGGCGCTTACAACATACTTTATTGTGAACTACGCTCACATTATTCAATACATCAACAAATTCGACAAGGCCCTCTCGGTTAAATGTGACATACGAAAAAAAAAAAACCCATCCCATACGACAGCTTCAAATGTATAGAAAAGAATTAAAGTCAGGTGAGAGCCGTGTTTTAGGCGCGTACGAGGATTCATGAAGAGACATGAACTCATCTCCGTCTCCCCCTCAACACCCCAGGTCATATCACGTACCATTTTATGTACCCGCAATACCAGCCGTGCTTAAGCCAGTTATTTTCAACACTACTCACTCAACAATGAGAGATTGTGATGGTATTTAGATTAACATGCTCCCTGAAAAATAAATAGTACAACAGAAGAAGTCCCGTCTTGATCTGATGATTTCTCTTTGAGTTTACTGGCAACATAAGAACTGACAAACAAATATTCCAAAAATGCATTATTTGGTTTTCTTATAGTTTATTATCACCAAGAAAAGAGGAAAAACCCCACTAAAATTCGAACGCGCATACAAACCTTAGAGTTTTATTTTATTTAATTGATATATTTACTATCCATAGTAAGCGCCCCATTACACCAAATAAAATCATGCTGTTGACTTAGTACCAATAAATAACTCTAAATAAAACTATTCACAAGCAAAACCACCCTAACATACCAAACAAAATTGTGCTGTTGGCATAATACAAAGAAACAAAACTAAATAAATTTAATTCACATGCCACACAATACAACTACTGAAAACTTACACTGTCACTTCGAACCTTTAACTGACAATGATAATATTAATAATAAAAATAATAATAATAATACCGAATACGCACACATTACATTTTCTTTTTAAATTATATCTTTACTCTCCATGTGTGTTTCCATATAAAAACACTCGTTGCAAAAAATATCTATAATTTGTTTGTTGATCTTTCCAAACCCCTCGTTGCCAAGTAGACTTACAAAGAAGATTTATACATAATACATACACACATACACAGCTAATCACGCCGTTCCCTTACAAGGTAGGCAGAAAATTGTGCACATAGCTAATAAAACAACACTAACTTTCTCAACACTTACCTATCCTTGCATATTCTCTACGCTTCAACAACATCCATATATCTATTCATACAGGCTTTTTTATTATTAAAACTCTTAATGTTTTTCTTTTTCAAACATTCGACTACAACATTTAGCCACGTCTTACATGACCTATCCGTTATTTTTGATCCACAAACTTTATCTTCATTTAATTGCTTCGTTATTCGAGTCACACTCATCCTCTCAACATACCCAAACCGACATAAGACGCTTCTTTCACATTAACTTAGTGGACTCCCTTTCAAACCACACTCCTTCAGCACCCATTCAATAATGACTTTGTCTATATGGGTTTTTCCACGTACTGTACATTTCTTCCAGCCACGTTCACCTTGCTCTTGTGTTTCTCCTGACAAACCCACGCTTCACATTCATACAACAATGTTAGCGTTTACATTAAAATTGAATATATTTGAATTTGGTGCCAATTTAAGACCTAAATGTAACCACACTAACGGAAGATTTTTTTTTTTATATAAACCTCTTCGCTCACTGATGAAATAGCGTAATGGTATATAGCTTACTCGGTTTTCTTAAATATAAAGAATACAACAGA
Organism: Timema poppense; assembly: GCA_902141375.1. Classification (NCBI taxonomy): domain Eukaryota; kingdom Metazoa; phylum Arthropoda; class Insecta; order Phasmatodea; family Timematidae; genus Timema; species Timema poppense. The sequence goes on from CABFOV010001177.1 coordinate 122,701, forward strand.
ATAAGTTCCATTTCTAACCGGTGAGTATTTTTTGAGTGTACGTGTAACAAACAAACAATGAAATATATAGACATACCTTACTTACTCTATGGCAGTAGATATTCTAAAGCTTACTGCCGCACCTACAAAAGTATGCTGCTTACCCATATATCAAGCTATCTTTATCCAGTCCAACTCATTAGATCCTAGCTCTTTAGTTTCCATTAAAGTTTTACTATAGATAGAGATATCACGATGACTTTTTTTTTACAAACGATTATAATTTACAACTTAAATTGTAAATTATATTCTAGATTTATATAAAATATTAATACAAATGCACCATGTAACGAATACTTTTAAGAAATTTTTAAAAATATAATAAGAAGGTATTTAATATTTATTTTAAATTGTAAAGAGACTTTTTACACACGGTCACATAGTTATATCGACATTTTTATGCTGAAAATTGACAGGTTGGCCCCACTGCTGCCGTAAAATACCAACTCATTATTTGGAGTGTTCCCAGGATTACCCAAGAGAGGGCTGTATCTTACCTCTGCTACTGTTGATGCGCGTGTGCGTGCATATCTGTGAGCTTATCAGAGTGCGAGTGTGTGCGTGTGTGGGTCAGAGAGAGTTGAAACAGGGGAGATGACTCTCATACAAATATTGCAACGAGTTTCGCTAGTACAGTCAGAGACAAACAGGAAGGAAGGTTTTTGATACTAACAAAAAGTTAATGAAACAATTTTCCAACATCATTACTTCAGGCCATTTGAACTGAAGTCACCACGTTTATTATATAATATCATTATGATATAAATAATATAGTAAAATAATATATCAATGTTGACCTGAAAAAAGTTTGTATTTTATAACCCTCTGTTCCTACTAAAACCCTATTATACCTTCAGGATCTAAATTTGATTTTACTCACACCGGTGGTCACTTGTTCTGAAACATACATACAACTAAAGTTCGTTCACGGTAGGAGTTTACCTCTGAAAGGCCTTTTTCCCTACCAGAAATCTATTATATAGTAGGATTTTGGTAGGAAAAAAGACCTTTCAGAGGTAAACTCCTACCGTGAATGAAGTATATGTACTGGATTGCCGTTTATGGGGAGGCTGAGGTTCTAATCTAGAATTTGTGCACAAGGGGGTGCTTTTCGACATGTGATGTTCTGTCATCTCCTTTACACTAAAATGAGGGTAAACTTTCTCCAACCTAACCTCCTCATCATTTACTAAGATTAATCCTTTGGTAACCATGTGGTCAAACTTAATACAAATAAAATAGTTCTTGACACCGACTAGTTTTACATACCAGGGATACTATATTTGGCTCGTGTAAGTTTTGTTTGGCACCTCATCTTACTACCCTTTCGGGCTATACGCCTACGTAACAATTACGCTGATGGTTTTTAGAGACGAGGAATGTTATATTTAGAGAAAGTGCACCCGCATCTTCGCTTAAGAAAAGTGGAAAATACTTTTGGAAAAACCACCCTCAGTAGACCCGACCGAGATTTGAACCTTGATCTCCCTGTCATCAGCATTCTAGTCTACTGTGTGAATATATTATATAGTGAGAATAGCACCTTAGACCATGCGGCCACTGAAGCGGGTTCATGTAAGTTAGCACTAAAATAGTTTGGTTCTCACAAGGGTAGAACAATGGTTTCCAAGATATGTGTTTAGTCTCCCTAATTCCTCTTCTTAGGAATAGGCCTCATTCGTGATGTAATGATCCCCTTAAGATGAAATATAAGTTGAAAGAACAAAAATAATTTAACTGATAAATAAAACTGCTCAAACATGAGTTGATATATTTATAGTCAGGAATAATAAGAAAAATTGAGGAGTTGGTTATGGGAAATATTACTAAAGCATTTTTTCTTCAGATGATATCACAAACACCTTTATTCAAAATTCAAATCCTCGGGTTTATGATATAGTTTCTAATTGGTGTAAATTCAGATGTAGTGTGAGATGACCGAACTTGATTAAGTGTCCCTAACAATAAAAACCCACCCTTAGGATAAAATATTCGAAAAAATAAAATGTAGCCTTACTATAGGAAATGTTTATTTTATAAGTAAATATAGAGAGATATATTCAAGCTGAAAAGCACAAAGAGGGGCAGGCAAAGTTGAAGGGTTGTAATTAAAAAATATAATTAGTCGAGAAGGGCAGATATTTTGTGTGCGTGGCATTTTAAAAACAATTCTGTTTCGGAACAACAGCTTCACCCCTCATTTATACCCTCGTGTCTACATCCTATTTTTTTCTACATATAATAAATTAAATGTAAAATCCATTAAACTAATTTTCTCCCTTTTATAGCAGAGTGTTCAAATTGTACTCCATATAAATTCTTGAGGAAAAATACCAACATTACTCATCTGAACCAGCGACACAGGGTAAAACCACAAATGTACTTTAACCTATTTCATGAATTAAAAAAGAGTGAGTCTTACGAAGTATGATACGCGTTAGAGGATAACTTTCTCACATTGGTAATTATTCATATTCTTCAACCTTGATTTTGTTATATTAATTCCTAAATACAGTAATTAGAAAATATAAATAGTATATATATATATTTATATATATATATATATACAATTAGTATGTCATTAATTTTCGTACAATACACTAACTTTCTCAACACTTACCTATCCTTGCATATTTTCTACGCTTCAACAACATCCATACACCTAAAAAGGTTAAAAACATAAATGTTTTTTAAAAGAGCTGTAAAGTTTCTGAAACCATCACAAAACGTTTTAGCAACGTTTAACCATCAAAGTTGAAATAGCTTTATCACATGTTTTAAAGCTAGGCCTATAGTTATTATTGTGCTAATTTTTTAAAAGATTATTTTGTAATTTACATTTAATTTACTTTAGTAATTATTTCTTTTTACATATATACTTTGTGTTATATTACATTATGTCATATTTACTGATCATTTCTATTGCATTTTCCGAAAGGGTAGTAGGACGAGGTGCTAATAATAATAATAATAATAATAATAATAATAATAATAATAATAATAATAATAATAGTAATAATAATAATAATAATAATAATATTGAATTTTATTTAGCTGATGTTTTGTAGGCCTATAGTGAAATGTGTGCAAAGGGCTGTAAACCCTATTATCATCTCTTATCACCAGCAAACTAAATTCAATATATTGAATATAATGATTGAACTTATGGAATAATAGTTTTTCTATCATAATTGCGTGATTGTTTGACTAAGAATTTTGTTCAAAGTCTAAATCTGAAGAGTGTTCCATATAATTATTAAAATATCTGTTTAGTTTTCTGAAGAAACCCTATTAAGTAGAAGAAAGAGTTTTTACTAATAACCTATTTTTGAAAATTTTGTTCCTTACTATAACCGATTAGGGAATTAAGAAAGGTAAATTCTTATTGCGGGTTTTTTTATTCATCTTCTTTCAGATATAGTCTCACATGTACAGCCTGTATCTTTTCAAATTGAACATGAAGATTTTGCATTTTTTGAAAAATCCCATAAACCTTCAGATGTCCAATCTTTACCTTTTCAAAGTAATAGTGAAGATATTTCTGTTGAAAAGCCCTATCAACCTTTAGATGTCCTACTTGTACCTTTTCAAATTGAACATGAAGATATTGCATCTGTTGAAAAGTACCATCAACCTTAAGATGTACAATATGTACCTTTTAAAATTGAACATGAAGATTTAGCATTTGTTGAAAAGCCCCATGAGCCTTCATATGTCCACTCTGTACCTTTACAAAGTGAACATGAAGACATTGCGTCTGCTGAAAAGCCCCAACAACCTTCAGATGTCTAACCTGTACTTTTCCAAATTGAATATAAATATTTCGCGTCTGTTGAAACCTTCAAAATGTTAAAAAAATGGAAAATTAAATCAAAGTGGAAGAAAACACAATTTTTAAAATCATGGGTGTATTTTTAATATAAAACATGAAAAATGTTTTGGATAATTTGTGTACAAGCTCTGAAGAAAAATTTTGTTGATTATGAATAAAATCATGACCCTTTTCTGATTTTATAATGATATTATAACAATTGAAAGAGAGTGGCTCATGAGTTTAAAAAGCATGAAGTTCCCCCTCACCACAGATAATCATTAATGAAGTGGAATTCTATCCATAAAAAGTACACCAGCAGTATATCTGGTTTCACAAGTAATCCATGACCAGGCTAAATACTATGCTGCTTTAAAAAGATCATTAATTTGGATTTGTTTTTAGCACGTCAGGGATTAGTATTTAGGGCTCAGGATTGTGATGACGAAAATTTCATTCAGCTCCTCCTCTTGAGAACCTGACATTTTCGACTCGGGAGAAAATCGTTCACGTCATCTGATATCAAAAATGAATAATTAGAAATAATGTATGAGTATATATATTGCGATGTGGTTAAAATTATTTTAAAAAATGAGAAGAGAGTTTTCCATAATAGTGGATGAAACAAGTGACATTAGTGGCAAGGAAAAAGTGTCAACAATCAAAAATGCACTGCTCTGCCTCGGTTTGAGCTTAGATCATCTACGAATACAGTGATACGACCAGTGGTGGTTTGTAGCTAAAATTAGTGGGGGTGATGCTCCAGAAAACTTTTAGCCTTTGTTTTAAAATTGTGTAAAAAAAAAAAAAAATGTATGAAAAGAAAATTTATTCAGGAACTTGATAAAATCTTAACAAAAAAACCAAACAGTTTTTACTTACTTTAACTTAAATTGTTACAGTTCAAGCTTGATCTATTAATTTAAAAATGAAATCCATTCTTCTTGTTTTACTTTGCACAAAAAGTTCAATAATTTATTCCTTGATCTCCGGATGAAAATTGAGGAAATTTTTTTCAATTGAAAGTACTGCAAGAACATTTAGTCTTTCTGTTAAATAAAATAGCAAAAAAAATCAAATAGAATAGCCGGAAGCAGAATAATAATTTAATTCTACACTCTTCTACACTTTATCACATTCAAGAATATGGTACACGGTTTTTAAGCACAAAACACGCTGAGTAAAAAAAATCTTCTTTCCACCATCATGCCAGAGCCGGCACTGCGAGAGCAACAGTGCTCTCTCTGCATGCGCACAACAGTCAAACACCACGTCACCGGCACTGTGAAGCACACAGTTCCATACAAAGATTTTTGTATCTTTTTAATAAGCTGGGGGATGGCTACTGAAGTACTGACACTAAGCTTAAGGAATATATATTGAACTACAAAAAGAATGAAAGAACTAAAGAAAAAAAAGGACTCATTATATTAAATGTTATCGATAATATCAAGTAGAAATAGGGGGTGCTGCAGTTCCTCAGTGCATATATACGAGCCGCCATTGGCTACGATGGTGGCTAAAACATGCCTGGTGAAAAAATTGGAGTGAAAACCAGAATATTAGTAGAGCAGACATTGTCATTAAATATACATGGTGCAGATCTTGCTCTTAATTTAGCATTAAAAGACTCTCCTAAACAAATTCCTTTGATTCAAGAATATTTGCAGGGGGTGAATGATATATAAGTGTTTGTAAAATAATATCTCAAGTGGTCTGTAATGTTTGCCCAAACTACTAAAGAGCACGATGTTTTTTGGAATAAATATTAGTCATTTGGTGGTTTAATGGAATGAGAATCTCAGTACAATTCTACAAAGTGAAAATCAGACCATATTTGGTGAAAAAATCTGTGAATGTGGTACTACAATGTCTAAAAAACAAGAGGTCATAGTCTGCATTTGCTAGTATTTGGGGCGAGGTCGAGAATTTTATTTGAAATAGTGAACCATCAGAATCAATATAACCAAGAAAGATAAATTCAATAAAAAGGTTTGACAGAACCAAAGTCCTGCTTCTAGTCATGATTTTGTGTTAGATAAAGTATACTACAGGAAAAAGGTATTAATAGTTTTTTTACATTATGAATGAAATGGAATGTAGGTCTGAATAGCCTGTATTTAAAAATACCTTCAGTTGGAATAGCCTATAATTTGCCAATAGCTAGAGCATCATGGTTTGAACACATCCTAAATACTATATTTGAATTTGAAATTGATGAGGCAAATGTTAAAAAAGAAAAGAAATTTATCGAACAGGTAATCCAAACTCCAAACAACGTTGAATACTTTGTAAAATAAATTCAAATAAATACACTCTGAAACGAAGAAACTACTTCTTGAGTTACGTATAATCTTAAGACTACTATATTAATTGTCCCAAATACATCTGCAACAGCCGAAAATCATTTTTAATACTACCCAGATGAAAAACATACCTCCAAACAAACATGAGACAAAAAACTTTAAATCATATGTGTATTAACATTTACCCATTTAGTTGATCATATTGACATAGGGAAAATAATAAATTAAATTTATTAGCAACAATAGTTTCAAATGTTAAGTATTTGGGAAAGTGATTTGACTTTTATATCTGATGCTCTCTTTTGTGAAGCGTATAACCCAAACGGGTAGTAAGACGCGGTGCTAAATATTATTATTATTATTCTCTTTTGTGTGTTCAGTGTCACTCAAATTTACAAATTTCATTGGTCTATCATAATCTTAATAAAACACTATTTGGAAAAAAATTGTGAAAAGTTATTCAGATTATCTCTTGTCAAACCATTATAGTTTATTTATTCAAACTAATAAAGCCTATAACAAAACTGTATTTAATATTTTTATGTACTACATTGTTCTCCTAGTCAATATCCCTCCCACATTTTTTTACTCAACTTAGCTTAACCAGGAAATACCGTCAGTTTGCCTCCCCTCCAACAACCCCCTCTCCCGTGTTTTTACTCAACCTAATCTAATTTTGACATAATATAATTTTACCTTCCTCCACCCCCAAACAAAAACTTTCCGGTGCTCTTGATGCTATAAAATATAAATACTCTCGTTGACTGCCCACAAGAAACATGAGGGCTTCACTTTAGGAACCCCTGAATCCCACGCTGTGCGCCAGTAAGGTAATTGCGAGTAATAGCCGTATAAATCAGGGCTTTCGTTAACGAGTGGAAAGTCTTCGCACCATGGTGAGTTTAATGTCCCTTCTGTAAACAAAAAGCAGAATGGAATCTATTGCTATTATCAAGTTGAACTTGGTAGCGGTCAAATAATACTAAATATAGCAGTGAAACTTAAAAAAAAAAGAGAAAACGGGGTGAATAACATCTTGGAAATGTATAAAAGATTGTGATTTTGATTTAGGCTTTAAATTAAAAATAAATAATAAAAAATGTTTATATAAACAATATTTTCAAAAATAAAAGAATAATATATCCACTAAAACATTTTATGTAAAAAGAGTGCTAAGTTTTAGAGCACAAAAATCCTTAAATTATTCACCTTCGAAAAGGAGTCGAATAATATAAAAGAGTGCCACCTGCCAAGTTCAACCTGCAGTGTCTTTCCAAATATATTGTCACTCCTCTTAAGTTTCTCTAAGTGTGCTAATCTGATTTAAGTCTTTAATAAAAAGTAAAGGAGATCTTTAACTAGTGACTTTAAATCAGATTAGCCCAAGTTGATAGACGAGAAGCGACACGTTATTTGGAAATATATTGCTAGTTGAGCTTGGCACTCTTTCATAGTATCTCATTCCTTTACGAGCCTGAGTACTTAAAGGATTCTCGTGGAGTTACACTTGGCACTTTTTTTTACACAAATTTTTTCAATAGATATCAGTATTTAAAAAAAATATACATAAGAATACGTTTATATAAGTATGTACACTCCGTCGAGATTGTAAGGTAGCAACTCACTGGCTCAGCCCACGCGGTATGCTATACCTCCTCACATAACTGCAGGATAGTTTGCCTAGGCTACGCCCAAGGCCGCATTTAAAGAAAGCATTAAGTCCTTAAAATATTTCTTGCCTGTAG
>CABFOV010001178.1:35880-75886 GCA_902141375.1 Timema poppense
TATTATTATTATTAGCACCGCGTCTTACTACCCGTTCGGGTTATACGCACTTACGCTAATGTGTAATGGTAGGGTGATTGTGAGATGAAATGGAGGACCTACAGTTTAATGTGGAATCCGAACCACGGTGGAGGCCTGGCATTCCTCACATTCACAAGATGTCTTGTCAGAGGTGAAGGAAGGGTTTGGTAATCAGATAAATCTTTGCCGGGACCGAGGATTGAATCCCGGCCACCAGCATAGAAGTCTGACACCTTACCCCTAGACCACCAGGTCACCTTATATGGTAAACAATGTTAGCTTCAGGACACAGGGGTTTGGACGTATGAATATATAAAACTTCTTTGAACTGTTGAATTGACTCCTTTCTATACCGATTAGACTAAAGCTAGCCGTCATAATATAATTCTTTTGACGCTGATCAGAATATATATGGACTGTCTCTCCAGTTTTGTATCAGGTACACGGAGCTATTTCGTGATACCTGCATTCCAAAGAGATGTGCGTATTCAATTAGCGAGTGACCGTACGCCACAGGTCATTGGTCGCCCCTAGTTGGGTCACTTAACAAAAACACGTTGGGTCTTTGTTCGTTTATAATAACAGAGGCTTTGGGGCCGTATTTGTAGTAGATATTCAAACGTCAGTCAGTCATTCGACCTGATCTGCGTGTTTTTTTAGGTTATTTAGCACCGCATCTTACTAATCGTTCAGGCTATACGCCTTTGTGCCAAGCCTCCACCGGGGTTCGGATTCCACGTTAAACTGTAGGTCCTCCATTTTCATCTCGCAATCACCCTACCATTACACATTAGCGTAGGTGCCTATAGCCTGAATGGGTAGTAAGACGCGGTGCTAATAATAACAATAATAATAATATATGGCTCTGTACTAATTTTATTCCGATGGATTTAGAGATTAGGAATGTTTTTTCATAGGAAATGCACCCGCATTTACATAGAGGGAGATTGAAAAAGCATTTAGGATAAACCACCCTCAGTACACCCGAACAAGATTAAAACCCTGATATCCCCGTCATCGGCAGTCTATTCTACTCAGAGAGTAGCGCGTTAGACCACACAGCCACTAAAGCTTGTTAATCCTATTTAAAGAAATTGGTTCACTCCCAAGACTGGACTATAAATTCGACCCTTATCTGTCACTTAAAAGGAAACCCACACTGGTGGTACCATTGTCTGAGGCATCAAGCTCGCAAATAGAGTGGATCCATTTGATAGTTTCAACGTGATTTTCTCATTTTATCTCCATGCTAATATGGGTGCATTGCCTCTAAGCTACCCCTTACAATTCTGTCTCTTAAAATGAATCATTAATCATCTTGATATTCAATTCACTAATTAAAATAAGTAGTAGGTACGATACCATCGTATACTTTTATCATGCAGTCTATTATAATTGGGAACTAAATTTATAAATATGTGTTATCAATAAACTCCTTGTCAATCCCTCTCCATTTATAGAACCAATTAATTTACCCCCTGTATTATTATTATTATTATTATTAGCACCGCGTCTTACTATCCGTTCGGGTTATACGCACTTACGCTAATGTGTAATGGTAGGATGATTGTGAGATGAAATGAAGGACCTACAGTTTAACGTGGAATCTGAACCATGGTGGAGGCCTGGCATTCCCCACATTCACAAGATGTCTTGTCAGAGGTGAAGGAAGGGTTTGGTTATCAGATAAATCTTTGCCGGGACCTAGGATTGAACCCCGGCCGCCAGCGTAGAAGTCTGACACCTTACCCCTAGACCGCCAGGTCACCTTTTTTCACCCTGTAAAATGAAATTAATAAGATAAGTACATGATTGTAGTGAGGGTAACATACTCACAGCTAGAGCCTAAAGTCCAATGTTTTGTTGACCTAAAGTTGTTTTTAACTGTGTAATGTGTAATGTTGACACGTTAAAATATTTTATTAACTGAATTGGTTAAACTATTTTTAATGAACCCATATACATTACCAAAATAGTTGACCAAGTGAACCAAGGTCCTGTTTTAGCTCAACCGTTTGGCATTTAATCTGTCTGTATGTTTGTTTAGCGATTACTGTAAAATGCGTGCAGCAACGACCTATATACAAGATTTTTATTTTATTTTTACTTAATCCGCCCCGGTGGCGTAGTTAGCTAACGCGCTGGTTTTGTATTGAGCTACACTGATGATGACAGGTAGATCAAGGTTTGAATCTCACTTGGGTAAACTGGAGGGGGAGGGGGGTTGGGTCCTAAATTGTTTTCCAATCTCCCTCCACGTAAATACGGGTTCACGTCCTCTATATTCAACCCTCCCAATTACTAACCCATTAGTGTAATTAGAACTTAAGCGTATAAGCCGAATGGGTAGTGGGTAGTAAGACGTGGTGCTAAGTGTTATTATTTTTAAATCCACTAAAAGAAAGATATCCTAAAGTGTTATGGAAGAGGATGCGAGAAGAAGCCAGTGTTTTTGCAGATTTATGGCATAACAATTTTTTGGCGAAAATAAATAAAATATTGCGTCAGTACAAGACTAGAATATAAATTTCTCCACGTGGTGACCTCAAAATTTATTGAATATTTGTCAAGGGTGTCCTAGAATTTAATGACAACTTTCTCTCCTAATTTAAAGAGTTTATCTTCTAATGCCGTACGCTAATTACATATATTCAACAATTGTTGATATTACCATGAGAAAAAAAATTTAACTTTATGTTATTACTGGAGCAATATTTGATTTAATTTGGCAAAAAAAAAAAATGTTTTGCCGTAAAAACAGCAAAAACACTGACCTTTACTCGCCTCTCATTCTAATCGTCCTTAAACTACCTGAACAATGACTAACCTCTCTAAATATAATGTACCATTGATTACAATATTAATCAGTTTTCTGTCTAAATTGATAAACAAGAAATAATTTTCTTCAGATCCAAGGATGAATAATAAGAGATAGTTTAACCTGAAATCCAAAGAAATATGTTAAGGCTCAAATAAAGATAATATGGAAGGAGAGAGGTAAACTGTTCACAAAACTTATTGTAGGCCAATAATTTATTTAACAAACCTTGGACGAAATCTTTTTGACACATGGGTCTTTCGGGGACAAATGCTCACCTTAAGGTGTGAATTTTAGGAACGTTAGTTAAGGGCATTCATTGTTCTTGCGGTTTTTTATAGCAAAAACATTTTTGGCCAAAAATTAATAAAACATTTCTTAAGTCAAAACATAGAGTTTAATTATCTTAACATGTTTATATCAATTTTTGTTGAATATTTGTCATGAGCTTAGCGGTATTAAATGAGAAAACTTTTAAATTAAGATAAAAAGTTGTCGGTGACCTGGTGGTCTAGGGATAAGGTGTTGGACTTCTGTGATGTGGTCGGGGGTTCAATCCTTTGTACCCGGCACAAATTTATCTGATTGCTAAACCCTTCCTTCACCTCTGACAAGACGCGTATTAATCACAACTTGTGAATGTGTGGAATGCCAGGCCTCCACCGTGGTTTGGATTCCACGTTAAAATTGTAGGTCCCCAATTTCATCTCACATTCACCCTACCATTACACAATAGCGTAAGTGCGTATAACACGAACGGGTAGTAATACGTGGTGCTAATCATAAAAAAAGAAAAAGTTGTCATTAAATTTCAGGACACTCTTGACAGATATTCAACAAATGTTGAGGTTACCAGTTGGAGAAAATTAAATTCTTTATTTCTACTAGAGAGTTATTTGATTTCTAATTGATCAAATAAATATTTTGATATAAAAACTGTAAAAAAAACAACCTCCCCTAACTTGTGTTTCCTTCATCCCCACTCCAAGGTACAAAGCAGGCAGGAAGACAGAAGAGCAACGCAAGCGGGTGTGACCAGTGTTTGCCAAAGGCACACTCCCAGGACAAAGGCCTTGTCTCCCATGACGGACTGCAGCCACTCACGGGTCTAAGTGATGACCCACGTCCGTTCAATTAGTGATGAGCTGAACAGTGCTCGTGGATTATCACGTGCTACACGTCACACCTGTCTCTTACACACACCTGGTCTCACACTTCACTCCCCTGCCCCTCCACTGTCACCTTGTCCAGTTGTTTGTACGACCAATACGATGCTCGAGATAAGAAAGCCACAAGAAGATAATGATTATAATCCTTCAGAGGTTGCAATTGCGTTTAAGAGAGGTCTCGGTCCTCGGAGAGAGAAGTATTGTCATCGTAAAAATTAAAAAAAAAATGAGATTTTGATAAAATGTCGACGTTTTAGCAGTTGTCAATTTTGCAATGCTGTTTGTTTGTCTGTCTGTGTTTTGTCAGTTTATCTCATCTTAGAGCCCAAACCGCTTTACCAACATTAAGCTAAAACTTGACCTTTAGGGTTTTCATAATATTTCTCCAAGGAGTTTTAGAATATGATATCCAGCTCTAAAATTATTGGTAGTTTACTGAAGGGCAAAAAGAGTAAAACTCGATTTTCTCAAAATCCGTTACAACGTTTTTGATTACATTTTGTATCTATGCATTGGTTGATATTACAAACAAGATGGCAATTCTTGTTTTCCTATTAAAATGACTTTGAGGGCACTTTACATGAGAATACATTTCTAAATTGATTATATCTCCGCAACTATTTGAGATACGAAATAACTTATCTTTGTAAAGTTGGGGTACTATTAGAAATAAAAATCTTTTATCTAAAACAAATGTTATAAAATCACTATTTTCCTAGTTATATATATATATGCAGCTAGTTAATAAAATAAATGGATTTTTATTCTTTTTGGTGGACACAGATATTCCTTTCTTCTCGATGTTTCTGTAACAGTTTTATTTTATTTATGCTCTTTGGTGGAGTGTTTCTGTGACAATATATATTATGTCGATTAAAAAATATCACGAGTTTTGAATAAATGTTTTTATTCTAAGATAAAACAAAAATAAAATCTGTGTGGTGCACCGTACCATTTATTACTTTCTCGTTATCTTACAGTTAGAGAAATTATTGTGATCGTCAAAAAAATTGAACTCAAGATTTTGATGAGTTTTGACGTTTGATGACCCCCCGAGTCAGAAAAAAAATGTTTTCGAATTTCCGTCTGTCTGTCTATTTATCTGTACCACGGACTAGAGCCTAAAGTATTTTACCGATCGGGCTAAAACTCGGTAGCTAGTGTTTACAAAGGGTTTCCCCAATAATTTTTGGAATTGGATATCTAACCTTAAAATTAAGGGTAGTTTTACTGAAGGGTGAAAAGAGAAAAAAAATCAACTTTCTCAAAATTGGCTCTGGCGATTTTGATTAAAATTTATTTCTTATCATCGATTAATATTATAAACAAAACGGCTACTCTTATTTTTTCGGCATAATTACTTACGGGTTACGGTCTGAAGCGAAAATCTCATTTTTCATATCATCTCCGAAACTCTTTGAGATATGAAATTTCTTATCGTTGACAATATGTAAATATATTTATAATACAAATATATTATTTGAAGCATGTTTTCATAGAACCGCTAAGTTTCAAGCTAAAAGCATATGTATATTAACTTTTCGAACATTAAAATTAAAGTATTGCGACCGTAAAAAAAATATAACCCGAAATGTTGATGGATGTCAACGTTTCATGACCCCTAGAACACCAAAAAGTGGTTTTTGCAATGACGTCTGTCTCTGTGTCTGCTTAACCCTTGAATTAAGAGTAGTTTAATAAATAAAAATAGATTTCCTCAAAATCTGCACCAACGATTTTGATTATAATTCGTATCTAGGCGTTGATTAAGATTATAAATAAAATGGCTATTTTCATCTTCTTATGAAAATTACTTTTAGGGTACTTTACAAGAGCGGAAATTTTCAAATCACCGCAACTCTTTGAGATAAAAATAACTTCTCATTGAAAATGATAGTATTATTAAAAATAAAAATAAACTTTTATTTGAAATATATATTTATAAAACCAATAGTTTCGGAGATATTGGCAAATACATTAATACAATTTTATTAGCTTTAGTTGTAGATACTACTTAGAATTTAGCGCGATAATTCTCTAATTCCATAGAATAAGTAGATAAGTAAGTGTCTCAAAAAGCTTATGTTCTTTTTCTTTTATCTCTTAGTGAAAATATTTGTACAGCAATGATTTTTCTCCAATATTTAAGTCTCAATATTCTATACTTACCTTTTTTATTGGTCTAAATTTATAAATGAAGAATTTAATAAAAATGCGATAACCTTAAGATGTGCAACCCCAAATAAAATGTCAAAAATTTTAACCAGAAGTAGAAATTTTAATACAATGTATTGACCCCCGTGAACCTAATTTCAATCTTCTTTTTTTGTCCAACTATACTAGTGAGGATTTTAATTATTTAAAAGAAAATCATAACATTTAAATCCGGGAGTCAAAAAATATTTCACGTGATTTTTTCTCGTGTTTGCTAGTGTATATTATTTTGTTTCACATATATTACGAGTTTTGAGTAAATATCGCCATTTTTAAAAATGGAGTGAGAAAGTCCGTGCGGAGTTCCGTACTATTTATTTTAGTGTAATTGTAGCTTTCGTAAGAGATTAATCGAAAATTTCAGCGATATCAAATGTTGATAAATTTCCGATAAAACTCTACCTTTCTTATCACTATCCACTAGCTTAATTAATGTACGCATACTGAAAGGTACTTAAACGCCAAAAATAATAGCTCTCATTTTCGTAACGAAAGAAAGCGTGGAAAACCACAGAAGAAATATCTATCCTTAACTTACTCAGCCAGGTTTTGAGCCCCTACCTCCCCATACCTCCCCATCATCCGCATGCCAGAGTAAAGGGGAGCTTGACGTTTGGTCCGCGTCCCCACGGATGCTTGTGTTAAGAAGATTCCTCAGTATCTTTCTCTCTGTGGGGACTGAGTGGTTAATGAGGCTAACGTTAGAACAAGGAATACCCGTATTGTTGACCAAGTGGTATAAGACACAAGACTCGCATTGCACTTCATCGCTGTTAATGGAGTGGTTTCGGGGTGGTGGTGGGTGGGGAAAGGGAGAAAGGGTGCGGGGGTTGAATCCCGATCGAATGCACTGATACTTTTTCACACGTGACATTTTCACTGTGGTTTTTTTCCATTCTATCTACACGTTAATCCTTATAATCTATACATTAATTTGTTAGTCATCCTAGTGTAAAATGAAAAAAAAATAATTTGTTAGTCATCCTAGTGTAAAATAAAAAAAAATAAAAAAAATAAAAACCCGCTTTGGAGGCCACTTAGTGTAACGCGATACTATCAAAGGAGACTAAATTGTCAATTACGAGGAGACTGTGGTTCGAATCTTGGTTGTGTGTACTGAGTTTTTCCAAATTGGTTTTACACTATCTTTCCTCTAAATATAGCCTTCCTAATCCCTAAAATCCCTTGCGTAATTAATACATAAGCGTATAGCCCAAACCGATAGTAAGACGCGATGCTAAGAAAATACCTCAAGGAGCACTTATTGGTAAAAACTTCAGTGGTCTTGGGGTAGAGTGCTCAATTCAGGATCCGATGTTCATGGGTTCAAACCTGGCCTAGGTTAAAGGATTTTTACTGAGTGAAGAAAATTCATAGTACAACTTCTTTCGTAGGTTACGTAAAGCTGTCAGTCCCATGCCGTTTGTAGCATGCTATTATTATTATTATTAATATTATTAGCACCGCGTCTTACTACCCGTTCGGGTTATACGCAAGTTTAGGAGAAATGACTCTCAGTTCAACCGACCAGATAAAAAACTACAACAAACTAAGATCATTAGTCATTAGTCTTTTCAACGTAATGTCATTTAAATACAAACAATAATTTAGATTTGCCATTTTTTGATGTTTATTTTTCCAAGTTTTTATAGTTTGTGTTTAAATTGGTCATTTTTTTATGTACTTATATATTGTGTATGTTGGTTTTATATAGCATATATATTGTTTTTTATATGTAGTTTATTTTTAGGTTATTGATTTACTGTTTACCAGCAGCTTCGATACACATAAAAACGGTTAACTTGAATTTTGAATTCTTCGAACTATTTTAGATATCCCTTGGATTTCGAATTAAAAAGATTCTAGTGTATTTATTTTTTAATGAGAGGGGATACGAAGGCTGACTAACAGGAGATTGATTACCTCTTCCTTTAACATGAGGCTTAAACAGAACTGTCTCAGACCTATTTGTAATTTAGCTTATCCTATCATAGTTCTATGACCACCTCTGTGGTCTAGTGGTAAGGTTACCTGATTATAGATCAGAGGGCCTGCGTTTGATCTCCGGCACTTATAGATTTTCGTAGAAGCAGTGGGTCTACTCAGCCTTATGAAAATAATTAATAAAGAGCTACTGGAACCAAAAAGTGGGGGCTCTGGTCTATAAAACCGAGATTAATGGCCAAAGGGTTCGTTTTGCTGACAACCTGACACCCCTAACCACAGAATTTGGCACTGTTATCACCAATAGATGGCGGCTGCTCGGATGGTATTGCTGGATTGCGGACTGACGCTATGGAATTTTTCATCAAGCTGGAGGTTGAAGATCAAGTTTAAAATGTATTTTATTAATAATTTGACAAAAAGGAATTATAATACAAATTTTTCTAAGATAGAGCGAACATTAGTCTCTTAAAACTAGTGTGCGTGACAATCGTTTCAGTCGCGTGTACAGGAAACAGTGTCTAATAGGGATGTTTCACACTTTAATTAGCAAAGTCTAGCAAAATAAATTCACACCAAGTAAATCCAGTTGAAATTGGCTATGGGGAGAAGCACAAAGGCCTTGATTCGAAACTTTTAAAAACGGAAACATTAGCTCTTCGGTATATTGATAAATACTACGACTAATTATATAAATAATTCTGTCCACAAACATACACACATATAAAAATCAAATATAATATATAAAATCATTTACAAAGGGAAATATTATACAGCGGGTATATTCAACCCAACAACACATTTTTTGCGGCCCGCCGGCTTATGAAAAATAATTATTTCAATAGACAAAAAATGGTAAGTACAAATAAATATTTTACATGATCAACTGAGTAAATAAATATTTATTTTATTTACTTCTTTACGCTATTTTATAAACGATTTTTGCTTTTTGCATGAAGAGAAGTATTGTGTTTTAGAACAAATGTACTCTGAGCAGGTAAACAACAAATTGAGCTATCTACTGTTCTGAACAATCAAAAATAGGAAAAAATAACAGAAAAAATTTTTCTATAGAAATGCTAATCATTGGTGTGAGTATAAATGTGTAAAAATGAGCTGATACGAATATTTTAGTATTTATTCGATCCGAAAATTGTCGATACAGCACTATGGCCCGCGAGCCAACAAGAGAGAGAAACTTTGGTCTTCAAACTTTAAAAGGGTTGAAAATCCTTGTATTACAGGTGTAAAGCGAGAGCAATAAAATTGTGTCGGTAGATACATTTAATTTAATTCTCTACGTGTAGTAATGTCAACATTTCTCTAATATCTGTCAAAATTATTATTATTATTATTATTATTTTTAGCACCGCATCTTACTAGCCGTTCGGGTTATACTCACGCTAATGTGTAATGGTAGGGTGATTGTGAGATGAAATGAAGAACCTACAGTTTGACGTGGAATCCGAACCACGGTGAAGGCCTGACATTCCTCACACTCACAAGATGTCTTGTCAGAGGTGAAGGAAGGGTTTGGTAATCAGATAAATCTTTGCCGGGACCAAGGATTGAACCCCGGCCGCCAGCATAGGAGTCTGACACCTTACCCCTAGACCGCCAGGTCACCCATCTATCAAAATCATAGTAGTATTTGACCAGAAACGTTTTAAATGAAGATAATAAGTCTTGATCAAATACTAGATACCCATGATGTATGTTATAGAAATTTTGATTTTTTTTTTAGCACCACGTTTTAATACGCGTTCGGGTCTACGCTTATAGTCTAACTACGCTGATGATTTTTGTAATTAGTAAGGTTATATTTATATAAAGTGTACCCACATTTGCGTGGAGAGAGAGCGAGAAAAACATTTAGGAAACACACAGTACACCCAACCGAGATTCAAACCTTCATCTCCCCTTCATCGGCAGTCTAGTCTACTGTGAGAATAGCGCGTTAGAACTTGTGGCCACCGAATCAGGTTAGCTGTTGATATTAATATGTGTAGAAAATTAAACTAACGAATCCACTGATGCAACATATTATTTATTTTGAGTAACTGTTTTTTTTATATAAAACCTATAAAAATAGGCCTACTAACCTTAACTCTCTTTCCATCACACCTTAAAATCTCGAAATATATGTCCATTAAAACAAAAAGGTATGAACAATAAAGTTGAAACTTTCGGCTCGCATAAAAACTAATCTTATTATATTGCGTGTGGTGGCCTTGACGTTCTGTATGGAAGAAAAGAACGCACGAAAGACAGGGCCATATAAAACAACATGGCCCCTTCCCCCCTCCGCCATAATGTGAGCATAGGGTGGTGCTAATCAAAAAATCTTACCAGATACTAGCCTAACACCTCTTTTATATTTAACTGTTGCGATACAGTTTTATTGGTGGTCCCAAGGTAGGCCTACTTAGCAGTTGGTGCAAGAGAGACATATTTTACCTGTAAGACCATGGGCGTCAAAAAGTGAAGGGGGGAGTTCAACCCCCCCCCTTATTGCACCCTTATGAAATAGAAAAACCTCCAAAAGTGGGTCCTCTAATACGTTTAATAACTTAAGTAGCATAATTTTTATTTATCATATTATGAAAATTGAAAAATGACACCTGGACACGGGAATCGAACCCGGGACCAGGTGTCATTTTTCAATTTTCAGAATCTGATATCTAGATGGAGTAATCCTCACTAAAATGCATAAATAATAGCTTTCGCTATTAGATGTTGTTTATTTATTAACTTTCATATGCCATTAGTCAAATGCTGGACCATCCAAATAGTCTAATGGTCAGATTTACTGGCTGCAGATCCAGAGGTCTCGAGTTTGATCACCGAACCTGTCAACATTTCTATGAAGCAGTAGGTTTGAAACGGGATAAAACTAAGCCTCATGAGGACAAATGAAAAATGTTGTGAATGAAAAAGCAGAGGTTTTGGTATAAAAAATTGAGATTAGCTGCTGGAAGGTATTTTGTGCTGACCGCATGACACCCTCTAGCTACAAAACAAAGCCAACAAATGGCGGCCACTTGATTGCGAGCTGATGCCAAACGTTTTTTTTTAGCTAAATACTAAATTATTATTATTTAATAATCACTTACCTTCTATTGCAACACTGACGCTGTGAACATTTCAATTAACAATTTGGTATTTGTTACATTGAATGTGATAGGCCTATTGCAGATCGAAGGACGATTATTGGAATTAACGGAGTTAGTGGGGCTGAAAAAAATAGTCAAACATAATTATATTCAAACAAAATACATCGTTATTTAATAAAGATAAGAGTATACAACCCGAATGAGTAGTAAGATGCGGTGCTAACAAAAATTATAGGTTAAGAAAATTGCTCGACTGATATTATTGATAATTTACTAACTCAATCGTTTATATAATATGTTAATCTTAATTATGATAGTTAAATTAATTAATTATTTATTTAATAATATATCAAGAAAGATATATTAAATTCTATTTACAGGTAGATATACGTGTATGAGATTTTTTGCTCTTGGTATAAATTTCTAATTAGCAAAAAATTTACAAAACGTTGGATAAAAATTACACTAGTGTGTGTGTTTGTAAGATAAAATTCTAATAAATCATATTTTTTTTTATTTTCAATTATCCCATTTAATATGGTACAAAAAACACTTTAGTATAACACCCCCCCTCCCCTTACACAAGCCTTCTTTACCTCCCTCCACATATACAGTTATATAAAAATAATATCGATATATTTAGTCAAATTTCTAAACTTACATGAATACATCTCTAACGTCTTTATTGCTTGTTTTTTTTAATCCTCAAGATGAGAGTAAAAACACCATGGAATGTATTATTGCACCTAGTCACCGTTGATGGGAGAGGTTGGGGTGTTCAACTCTCGACAGGGTGCATCCAGGGTATTTTACAAAATTTGCCTTTTAAGTCTGTTCTTTTACTTAGGCTCATTTTCACCATATTACCTTACACATCCTATAATAATATTAATAATAATAATAATAATAATTATTATTATTATTATTAGCACCGCGTCTTACTACCCGTTCGGGTTATACGCACTTACGCTAATGTGTAATGGTAGGGTGATTGTGAGATGAAATGAAGGACCTACAGTTTAACGTGGAATCCGAACCACGGTGGAGGCCTGGCATTCCCCACATTCACAAGATGTCTTGTCAGAGGTGAAGGAAGGGTTTGGTAATCAGATAAATCTGTGCCGGGACCGAGGATTGAACCCCGGCCGCCAGCANTCGGGTTATACGCACTTACGCTAATGTGTAATGGTAGGGTGATTGTGAGATGAAATGAAGGACCTACAGTTTAACGTGGAATCCGAACCACGGTCGAGGCCTGGCATTCCTCACATTCACAAGATGTCTTGTCAGAGGTGAAGGAAGGGTTTGGTAATCAGATAAATTTATGCCGGGACCGAGGATTGAACCCCGGCCGCCAGCACAGAAGTCTGACACCTTACCCCTAGACCACCAGGTCACCTTATACATCCTATTAATTTTTTTTAACACCACGTTTTACTATCCGTTCGGCCTATGTACGAAAGTTCCAATAATGCTAAAGTGTTAGGTATATAAGGGAGGTTGCATTTTTAGAGGAAGTGCTTCCGTATTTTCACGTAGAGATAGTGAGAAACCCTTTATGAAAAACCACCCTCAATACACCCGACCAGGATTCAAACTCCAATCTCCCTGTATTAACAGTTTGGTCTGTGGTAAAGTGAAGCCTTAGACCATTTGGCCACCAAAGCAGATTTTACGCTACTGTTAAAAGAAACTAAAAAAACTTGTGTAGTTAGTAGGACATAATTATTGTATTAAAATAATTAATTTACTAGGAAATTGTTATCTTTGTTGTTTATGACGTAATAGACATGTGTCATGACAAAAAATATAGCATTTGTTAGTGGCGCCAAGCCTCAAAAAACATCATAATCATGAACAACTGATTCCAGCCTGTGGCCAGGTCAGTTTAGTAAAATGTCTCTTCTTCCTCTATACTTCCACCATTATTCCTCCTTTATATAACCTTAAACAACAGTTTTTTTAAATTGAATTTTAAATATTGTCATTAGAGTTAAAATTGTACATTTTAAAGATTTGAGGATTCGAATCTGGACTTTAGATTCGAGATTAGGTTCCAGGAGATATAGGATCCGATCCATCTTTAATTATAATAATGAATATAACGAGGTTTTATTGGCATTTTGAGTCCAGCTAGTATTGCATCTTGTCTAGTTAGGCCTATTGCACGCCTTCCTAAGGTAAGAAGAGCACTGTTAAACATACATTACAATTTTCATTTAAAAAAATCCTTTTAGCAAATACAAACATATTTTTTTGGAGATCAAAATTCATAATATTTTTATATTTTATTGGTGTTATTTTATATGGATTAATACTATCTATCACTAATTACATATACCCGTCTCAGCCTACGCATTTTACTCAAATCTGTTGGTCAACCTGCTAACATATAGCTCATTTAATACATAGGCCTACTCTACGCGCCTCGGTGGCGTAGTTAGATAACGCACTAGTTTCGTGTTGAGCTAGCCTGCCGTGGATTGGGATATTAAGGTTTGAATCTCGTTCAGATGAACTGAGGGTGTTTTTTCCTAAATGGTTTTCTACTCTCCTACCACCTAAATGTGGTTTCACTTCCTCTACATTAAACCTTCCCAATTCTTAAACCATTAGTGTAATTAATACTTAAGCGTATAACCTGAACGTGTAGTAAGACGCAGTGCCAAATAAATAAATAAAAATAATGACACGAAAATCATATAACTAGACAGCGTATAACCTGAACGGGTAGTAAGACGTGGTGCTAAATAATAATAATAATAATAATATAACTAGACGTATGAATAAGTAAAAGTGTATCTAGTAATTTATAACCCGCTTTGGTGGCAGCATGTTCTAACACGCTACTCTTGCAGTATACTAGACTGCCGAGGACGGGGAGATCAAAGTTCAAGTCTCAATCGGGTGCACTGAGGGTGGTTTTTCCTAAATGGTTTTCCATTATCCCCCACCATTAGCGTAATTAGTACATACACGCATAAATCAAACGGGTAGTAAGATGCGACGTCAAAAATTCTAGCTGTCAGTTAAAGCCCTCAATACGAAAATTTGACGGTAGATAATCCACTACACCTGTTTTTGGTACATTTTCATAAAATCCTACCAGTGACGTGTTGGCCTACCAAGGAGTCTTGTTTCTTAATGGAATAGACCTGCCGGTTACGGGGAGATAGAGGTTCGAATCTCAGTCGGGTGTACTGAAGGAGTTTTTTTCTTCCAATATTTTCAACTTAAAAATAATTATCTTTCTATGGAGCCTGGACCCTGGTTAAATGCTTCCTACTGTATGTCCTATATTTATTCTGTAAATCTAAAAGTTTTCTTTCTATTAAACTCCAACATAAGCAGTCAAACTGCAACTGAAACCCATACCAGAAATTAACAATTATTTTTAAGGAACCAGAATAGGAACCCTAAAAATAAATTTCTTAAGAACCACAACAGGAATTGCAATTGGTATACATAGGTTTATAAAGGTGTTTATTGGTTCTTAAACGTGCTAATTTTTTGTGTATATATAATTTCATTTCATACCCTTATTTTTTTAACTTTATTTTATTTTGAAACACATGATGTTTTCTTTTTGTCAAGATTTTTTCTTTCTTCCAAAGTTATGATGAATTCAAAAGAACCGGAAACTAAGTAATAAAATAAAAGGAACTCTTATTTTTCTCTAACCGAAACCAGTAACGTAACCTTAAAATGTTTAATTGGAGAACCGTAGAGAGAACTTAAGCAGATAAATATTTTCATTCGACTCCATGTACCCTACTTAATGTTAAGCACGTGACGTACCCTCTAGGAACAAATATATATATAAAAAATCCCCGTCTTAAGGACATGACTCTGTTTAGCACGCGGGCACAAAGCAGGCGCTATGAGATGAGGCACACAATAAGATATTGGGTAGAAGCGCGTATAATCAGATACGTAATATCTTCTTTTATAGCCCTACCCCCCTTCTCATCCAATTCACACCTCGTATCGTCTCCTGACGCCCTTGCTCCTCGAACATGATGTCTTGTATACAGCGCGTTCATTTCCCAGAGACCGAAGACTTAGCCCCACCCCCGGGCCCCGTTTCACCCCACCCACGTCCCCTTACAACATGGCGAGTTCATCTCTCAGTGAGAATGAACACGGGATTAACTTTAGGGTATAAGCCCACTCATGAAAAATAAATATGTGACTCATTAATACAGACCAACTTTCATAGGAAGAACCTTTTAGAAAATACAAACCTTTTTGAGTACAAAGTTAATAAAATGTTACCATATTAGTTGTGTTGTTTTATATGTATTGATAAAAAAATATAGCTGCGGGTACCGTGATTAGATGTGAAAATAGATCTATTAGCCTTTTTTTAGCATTCAGATAAGGGATTTCCTTTGAAAATGGGACCGTACTTATGGTAAATATTTGAGGGAAGTTTTTATTCCATTGTACTGGGAGATAACATTTTAAGTCTTAAGATAGATGGATGGATCCTATAATTTACAAGCAAATAAATCTTTAGGAACTATTTATTTATAAATGGTTTATGGGGATTAAAAAGGTAGTGCTCCAAAATAACACATTTTAATGTAAAGAAATGTGTTATTATTTATTATTGCTAGCACTTGTGGTCACATAGAATACCCATCAAGCTCGTAAATAACCTGGATTGTCTGTGACTGGGAGGTCTTAGTTCAATTCTAGTCCAAGTGCATTATGTGATATTATATGAGTTATCACTGTGGTTTTCCTATCCTTTCTACACCTTAGTTCGGATGCATCTTCTCCAAGCTAGCATTTCCCCTTAAAGCCAATCATTAATTAACAGGACACACTACTACATTCTTAAAAATATAAAACATACCAACTGGGGGAACAAAAATTAAATAATGAAATTGCTAAATGTATCACAGGATTAATTTAAATTTGATTAAACTCCTAATAATTCGATAAATGGGGGAAAGGCTATCAAATTGACTTGAGGTTTAGTTTAGTTTATTAATAGTAAATATGGTATACTTAGTTGAATATCTGTCAAGGCTGTCCTGAAATGTATTGACAACTTTTTCTCTTAATTAAAAAGTTTCTGATCTAATGCTGTTATTCTAGTGACAGATATTCAACAACTGTTCAGGCTACACGCAAATATGATAATAATTATAATGGGGTAGGGATGAGGAAGGAAGCATTCACGTGGAAGAAGATTGGTAAACCATTTAGGAAAAATCACCCTCAGTAGACCCAACCAAGAACTGAGCCCCCATTTATCAGCCAGTCTATCACGAGGGTGACGCTTTAGACCATTCAGCCACTGAAGTGGGTAACCATATAATTGTTCAACGTTAATTCAAGTGATGAGATAATTATTTTGGTTTAATGATAAACTCTCATAGGAAATGGAGTAAGGGATATAGCTATATCACTAGAAAAAAACAATATAAATTGCCAATCTATCATAACAGTATGCAAACAACATATGAGAGTAATAATACCAACACTCTTTATTTTAATATACTAACAGACGCAACTTTTAGGAATAGCAAAAAGATTTGTGTTAAAACTAAGAATCAAGAAAATGACTAGAGGGCTCACAAACTTTATTTAATCCATAATGATTTTCTGAAAATGTTATAAAGATAAAATGGGTATTATATGGGGCATATGTTTGTTTTATATCATCCTAACACAATATGTGATTGACTTAATGAAAAATTATATATTTCATGTGTACCTTTGAATATAGGTTTAGAAATTTGATGGTTTTATCTTACTACTATCATTATCTAATACTAATTCTGCTAATTATAATAATACAATGTATAAAATCATCATTTTTAAGATCCCATACAAGAATACAAAATGTTATCACGCTTTCAGCACATAAACATCAACATCATATTGTGGGATCTGGGCATATATTTAATTTTCAACTTCTATTAACGCATTAAAGGCCATTCACGGCTTTTACAGAAAACACACAACCACAGATGCAAACCTTTGCGTATAGTATTATAGCTATAGTGATAATTATCAACCAAGTTTGGTAGAAAATATATTTGGTTAGTCAATAATTGAGACTTGGCAGATTTCCATTAGGACGGAGAACATACTGCTGTGTCCAGTCTTATTTGCTACTCCTTTTTTTTATATATATAATCTAAGTAAGGAGTTAGGTCCTTCTTAATCCAGGTGCATTAAGGACTTAAAGGGGGGGAAGTTAGGAGACGAACGAACAAACGCCTTGGAGGCTGCCACTATTAACTTTTCTTTGATGTTATCCATCTACATGAAGGAAAATGTACGTCTATATATCTACATGTATACACACTCATCTAGAAACACTGGCAAGCTTTGAAATCACATAGAAAAGCAAGGCTTCGATTTGTTTGAGTAATTCGCGGAGTTCAGACAGACGGACAGAAAAGAAGGGTAGGTCTGGTAGGGGGGGAAGTTGTGGGGGTGTAGGGGGTATAAGAGGTGGGGTAGGAAGGGGTATAGATGGTTCGTTTCTCCCAAACACAGAATCAAACCTCCAGTTTGTCTATGTTCCTAAGCCTTCCTTCGTTTTCTCTCCGCTGTTAAAGCTTCTCTGTCTATTGCAATAGCTTGCTTGCCATGTTAGATTGTGGGGAGCCATCAAGAAGCTTTGTAGAAATTGTGTACATACGTATACATTCTCTGTGTTTTGTGGATTTATAAATGATTACAGAAGTGAAGATGTAGAAAAAGGAAGTAATGGAAAGGGCGTAGAAGCAGCTCAGAATAGAGGGGGAGAGAGGGTGTTATAGGTAGAAAGGAAAATCGAAAGAAGAAAGTAAATTTGTACACGAAAGAGAGAGAGAGAGAGAGAAAAAACTTGAATTACAATCTGAAATTGGTTTCCAAGAATGTTGTATTTTCGTACCAACGAAGGGAAGTTATTCCTGAAGTAATATATATATATATATAAACAGTCCACATGTAGTGTTTTGATAACTACTCTCTTGTGAAGATGTGTGTGTGTGTGTGTATTTGTACAGGGTGTACCATACAATTTGGGACCCACCTCAACGATGGATAGAGGGAAAAAATTATGAATATAATTCATATAAACATGTGTCCCATTTGACCTTGTTTCCAAGTTACATCCAAGTGAACCACTAAACTGTTTGTATATCATACTCAATATATCTCGACCAGTTGACTCGGTTTGTTCTATGGGTCATTTCAAGCCCCTGGTATTTTTAAAAGAGTGCATCACTCTACGACGACCTCAGACTTGTATTCAGGCTGAACCAATTTCTATAATGTTAAGTAGCTTCACATTACTGGAGTACAAACATGAATATAGCTCTAAAACAAGATCAAATGGGACAGATGTTTATATTAACTTTATCCTTGCGTTTGTGTCTCCTGTACATCTCTGAAATAGGTCCCACACGTTACGGTACACCCTGTATATGTATTCATTTTTTTTTCTCTTAAGGACGATATAAACTTTCGAATGTAAAGGAATCTCGATATATTTGTGTGTGTTGGGGAGAAACTCGTTTTGTGTCGTGTGTGTATTTTGCATGATGAATGAGAAACACAGAAGTAGTAGAAAATATTAGATTGTGAGATAAAAATCACTGCAGGGGGTTTGAGGCCTGGGTCATATTTTGTACTTACATCACACCTTATATTTCCTGACCAACTCCGTGTGATGGCTTTGTCGCTTCGGGAGATATTCGTTTAACGTGTTCTTGGGGGTTTTGGTTTCCTTAAACGGTTTCCTCTTTTTTTTCTAATGAAGAATGTACTTTATTGGTGTGTCCAGGGATATGAATGTCTCACAAGAAACCTCCTCGACACTATTATTAGTAATAAAACAGTAAGTAAAGAAGAATTTTTTTGGAATTTACCATGTTGTAAGATTTTAGTTTGTCACTGGCTAACATCTAAATGCTAAACTTGTTTTTTTTTTGTTTTCAAGTTATAAGCACCATTAGCTCATTATTTTTAAATTCAAATGGAAGATTATTATTTAGATGTGCCTTAACTTGATAATTTTAAGAAAATGCATTAGAGAAGCTTAAATTCGATTAGCGACATAAACTAATTTTAATTATAGGAAAAACAGCAACCAGATTTAAAATAATGATATAGAATAGATACCACCAATTCAAAAGAACGTGCAAAACCTTCTGAAAAATAAATTGAGCTGGACGATGGATAGTATTGCGCTAAAACAATTTGCAAGTCTCAGCCATTGAACCAACTGCCATCAGTTTTTACGGAGCAAGGGAACCAAGGAAGATATAAAACATCAATTTAAATGATTGTCAAACTTATCTCAAATCTTCACTATAACACATTAAATAATCATTACTACTAGATAAAAATATATAGCTATAGTAATATTACTTCATTATTAACTTTCACTAAATCATCTTAGAAGAGTGGGTGAGAATATAACCATTCTGGATGTGATTCTTTGGTACAAAGCAAACTGGATCGGACACATCCTTAGGAAGAACTGTCTTCTGCACGACGTCATTGAGGGAAAGGTTGAGGGAAAGAGGATTCAAATATTGGATGAGTTGAAGAAAATAAGAAGATTCTGAGAGCTGAAGAAGGAGGCAGAGAACGGGGTACATTGGCGGTCTAAGTTCAATGATTAATAATAATAATAATAATAATAATAATAATAATAAGTCATTCGTGGAATCAATTATAACCTCGCTGTAACCATCCCACAATATCCGTGCCCTTTTGATAATTAAAACAAAGGTTTTCTAAAATATATGTCAAGTTTGTAAAACTGTACTTTTCATAACACCGTGCCTTCAGAATCGCTTGCATTTGGTTTATAAATATATTGTGATTAGGCTACTTGACGCAGTGCAGTTATCATAGATAAACAACAAGCTTAAATAATGATACATTTCTTCTTTAAAGGAGCCCACTTTATGACGGGTTCACGATCAATTTAACGTTAATTTTTCACTCACGTAACACATATTATATTATATTATATTTTTTTAAATAAAAACCTATCGCTATATAGTTTACTAAACGTTTACGTGACGTTAGCTTAGCGTAAGGTTTGTTCAGTGAAGAATAGTTGAGTTATGTTACGGGAAGTGAACCAAGTGCTTCTCTCAACAAATAATGTACATGATTATTTATAACTTCATGTTTGTTTATGGTGTGCGGACGTCTTCTTCGATATAGTACATCTGTCCAAGTCTCGAAAAAATAAAAAATAGAACGTCATAGCCTCTTCTGACACTCACTGTGGAGATCCAGTAACATTTTAACCGCTTCGGTGGCTGCATGGTCTAACGCGCAGTGAACCAGACTGCTGATGACGGTGAGATCAAGATTCGATTCTTTGTCGGGTGGTTTGTTCAAAATAGTTTTCCATACTCCTTCCATTCAAATGTGGGTACTTTTCCTATAAATATAACCATCATAGTCCATAGAACCATTGGTGTAATTATTACGTAAGAGTATAACGCGAAAGGGTAGTAAGACGCGGTGCTAAGAAAAAAAAAAGTAAAATTCTATTGGAAATGTATTAAGGCTACTCCACTTTAGCTGCTAGAGTTTAATTCTAGTGAACAACTTGAGTTCAAACATATAGTTTTTCTTCTTTAGAAGCCTTTACCCTGTTCCATTCCAAGGGTTCTAAAGTCTGTCCTTACATCTTCACCTCAGTCTTCCCGGTCTTCTCACCCTGGAAGGTATTTTGTCTCTTGCTATGTTGGCAACTCTGTCTTCTTGTATCCAGCCAGAATGTTGGTCACATTCTCCCTGAGGCGAAGCTAACCATCCAGTAATGGGGTTGGTTTGAGAAGATTCTCTTATTTAAAACATTTAAAATTCATTGTCTTTGTG
This sequence comes from Timema poppense, assembly GCA_902141375.1. Classification (NCBI taxonomy): domain Eukaryota; kingdom Metazoa; phylum Arthropoda; class Insecta; order Phasmatodea; family Timematidae; genus Timema; species Timema poppense. The sequence goes on from CABFOV010001178.1 coordinate 57,018, forward strand.
GTTTTTTGCTTGGGCTATAACGTGAATACTATTATTATTATTATTAGCACCGCGTCTTACTACCCGTTCGGGTTATACGCACTTACGCTAATGTGTAATGGTAGGGTTATTGTGAGATGAAATGAAGGACCTACAGTTTAACGTGGAATCCGAACCACGGTGGAGGCCTGGCATTCCCCACATTCACAAGCTGTCTTGTCAGAGGTGAAGGAAGGGTTTGGTAATCAGATAAATCTTTGCCGGGACCGAGGATTGAACCCCGGCCGCCAGCATAGAAACGTGAATACTGATTACAAACTATGGCCCGTATGAAAGACTAAAGCTGAGCGAAAGAGAAGCTGGAGGGAAGTAGAAGATTCTTTGATTTGCATCTAGGTAGATAGAAAACTATTTCAGCTTCATCTTCCGTTTCTATCAGCTTTGTTATTGCATACGAGCTAATAATATTAATATTTCCCCTTATCATACAATATGTTTGCCCAAATACAGCTATAATAGGTCCTTGAGAAGAATAATTATACGACAAATATCAATATAAATACTCACCCCATTGGATGAATCTACCGAAAGCCCAACAAAAGTACATTCACCACCCGAGTTTACTTGGATGAGCGCTCAAAAAGTTACTAGAAATAGTCCCGAATGTATCCCTACGCCAACAGATGACATGTAACTTTGGATAGCTGTAATGAAAACATTTGGTAATGTATGAAAGTGATAGTTAACCACAGTAATTTTGGCCAATATTAAATAAGTTTGTTTGAATTCGGGTAAAAAGCGTATTTATTGTGTTATTCCATTTAAAAAAAAATATTATTCACTGCACTTTCATAAAAGGTTTAACAAATATAGCTTCAAAATGGAGAACCAAGAATTTAAACGATGCGATTGATCATGGTCCAAACAAGTTCTTTAAAATGGTGCACCCACGCAGTGGATACAAATATTTTATTTGGTTAAATTTTCTCGAAATACAATAAAATAATGTATTACATATATAAAAAAGGACAAGTATTCTCTATTTTCCAAGTGAATACGATACCTGTATTAAAAGGTATTAGTGAATGCACTCTATTACACATCATAGATAACATTTCAAAACGGAGAATAAGTACTTTTAATTATGTTTAAAATATTATTCCAGATTGAATACAAAAAAATTATTAAAATTAATGAAATAGAGTGAGAAAACTTAAATTTACATTATTTTTAATGTAAAATATAACATCTAATTTCAAAACTTATCCTTTATAACAAAACAGTGATCCTTTACAAGTGTTGGCAGCCCAAAACCTAAACATATGATTTTTCAACTCTCATTCATGTAAAAAGCTATGGCGACTATACTATGATGTCTTAAGCTTCTACAATTTGATCCCATGCATTGGTTAAGGTAATAATTTCACGCGATTGTTTGAGTTCGTCTACCACCCGCACGTTCAACTCCCTGACTTTTCTGTTATACTGTACGTTTAGCATTACGTTCATATTGCAAATACGATAGTTATGCATTTAGAAAATGAAATTTGGATATTTAAAATCAAAGATAAGAGCAAAGGACTTGTCAATTTCATACATTTTTGGCACATATAGTGTAACCCACCGTTGGAGGCTATATATTTATATTTAGCACCGCGTCTTACTACCCATTCGGGCTATACGCTTTTAAGTACTAATTACGCTAATTGATTAGGAATCGGGAAGGTTGATTTAGAGGAAGTGAACCCGCATTTGCGTGGAGGGAGAGTGGAAAACCATTTATGAAAAACCACCCCTAGTTCACCCAACCGAGATTCGAACCTCGATCTCCCCGTCCTCAGCAGTCGAGCTCAACACGACTAGCGACGTTAGCCAACTACGCCACCGAGGCGGGTCCGTTGGAGTCAACCCAGTAATAGTTTCTTTTTAGATGAACCTATCGGCGATATATCGTATTTAGAAATAAAAAAGTGCAACATTATTATTATTTTTTAACTTTTATAAAACAAGTAAACATGTCACATCATTTTTCATCCTCAAATGATATCCAAGCTAACAATTTTACGTGACAACGTGCCCTTGGAGGGAGAATATTTTAACTGTTGCAATTCATCACTTGTTTACGTTCCTGAGTCGTTGAATGAAATTATTGTTATATTAAAACCTAGATATCTTTGTCATCGGCAGTATAGTCTATTGCAAGAGGAGGGATGCCTTAGACCATGCGGCCACCAGAGCAGGCTTGTTATGGATAAATTGCTTCCCATGGGGTGACACGTTTACTGAAGGGTGAAAAGTTGAATTATATTTCAATAAAACTAACATAGACACAGCAACATGTCTTGTTGGTAAGGTAACCTGATTATAGCTAGTGTAGAGACATCGTTCCTTTGAACATATCTCAAACAGTTTCTTTGTTACAGTTCCTTCTAGAATCTTCTATATAATATCCCTATGGGTTTCACCACTTAAAAATTGCCTTTGAGTGCGTATTCCTGTTTGGAGTAAGACAAAGTCGTTGAGGTGTTGTAGTGGTGGTAGAACCGGAGAGGCAGAGGGCGCTACCAACTATTTAAATAATTTACCACCCCCTCCCCTTTTCTAGATTTATTTATTTTCTCTCCAATTTTCTCAAGTATGAAGCTAAAAGATGGCCTTGCATCTAACTCTAAATATCTTCTTGAAAATATTCCTGAGGGAGGGTCTACAGCCCCCTCCCCCGCTTTAATTTGGCTCAACTATATGAACTATAAAAACTATAAAAACATTTTTGTTGCTAACTGACTCCCCCCTCCCCTTTACAAACAGTATTCAGCCACCATTGAGGTGTTGCAATAACTTGAAATGTTGTGAACTCTAAGGCATTAAGTAATTTAACATCATTATTCAAATGTAAAATAAATAAAAGGGGTGAATAACATTATAACTTTACAAAGCTCACACAACAACAAAATAAAATATGGGATTACAACATTAAGTGGGATTATTTGAGAGGTGTTTTTGGGTGATTAAATGATGGATAGTAGTGGTTGCAATTTAAGGGTAGTATTTTTGTAGTTTTTATAGCAACAATATTTTAGACAAAACATATCTAATATTTCTCCAGTATAAACATATATTCTAATTATTTTCTTCACATGGTCATCCAAACCGTTGTTGAATATTTATCAAGGGTGTCCTGGAATTTAATGACAACTTTTTCTCTTTATTTAAAATGTTTTTCTTCTAATGCCACTATTCTCATGACAGATATTCAATAACTGTTGATACCACCATGTGGAGAAAATTAATCTCTATGTTTCTACTGGAGCAATATTATTTTTTTTATTTTGTTGAAAAGGATTGTTTGCTATGAAACTTCAAAACACTTAATTTACTTATCCTAGCATCCCCTTCCATCCCACCTTAATGGTATTAACGTTTTGGCATTATTTATGGCACTTCATATTTCCTCTTTTTATTGGTAATATTTAAGTCTTCTTATAACAGTAATAATTATTTTAGATGGCGCACAAGCAAGTTTCAGATTTTAGAAATATAATATCTCCATTCTCATCAAAGCATTAGGAATTATTAGCATGCCATCGGATAGTGCTTACCATCAAGTTTTTCTCTTGCATATTCAACAACTAACATTTTTTTTAAACAGTTTATGTTATGGTTGATATATAAATTATAGTCATCTTTTATTTTCATAAATGTCATAAACGTAACTATAACGTCAACGTATAATCAGATTCAAATAGGAAGAATCTTTGTTGACAGTTATAAAATTTACTAAAGCACTCTTCATATTTTTATTAGTGAAGTAAAATTATCTTCAGCTATCACTTTTGATAGATAATATTAATTTATATGACGTTATACTAATAATAACAAGGTTGTAAACAAATAAAATATTTAAAAAAACCACTTCTATACCTAGTAGCGTCTCTGAGGGAACTGTAGGTCTAATGAAGAAAAGGTTTATCTTGGATTCCTCTTCGTTGACTGTATCAAATATCCTCGCTTTCAGTTCTGTTGGAAGGAGGTGGGGTGGGGTAAGAAGGCGCTTCTTGCTAGAGTTGATGAACAAAAATTGACAAATTCGTCTTATATTTAAGAGGACCACCTCGGTAAGAGAGAAATTGTCAAACAGGCATTCAGCTCTAACGCAATATTCAATTCTACGATGCGTTAATTCGAAATATGTTTCACGCCAAATTAAAGTCGAAAGTTTCCAACAAGGCTCTTTTTCCTTAACAACCCTATATTTTTAGTTTTATTAATAGAAATAAATGTGTGCAAGAGTGACATTAGCTGGTTTACAACGACTTTCTAAGCATATTAATTTGTGGAGATATGAGATTAGGTTTGATGAAAAAGGGCTTTAGATTTAGCCTTCCTTTAACAAATAAGCTCATGATAGAAAATAATACCTTACAATTTATATTTGTGAACAGTAACATTAATTTCTTAACATTATAATTTAAGACCAAGAATAGAGTACAGTAATCAAATAGCGTATGATGTTGGCAGATGAAGGTACCAAAATATAAAAAAAAATTGCCCAGAATAGGCAAAAGGGGAGAGCTGCATCTAACCAATTGCAAGATTGATTACCTAATAATGATGATTATAATTTAAGTATAAGATCTATTCAACGTAACACTGTGATGAACCCCTTCTCTGCCCCTCCCATGTAATACCATGTAAACATTGGACCTCCCTTTCCCCCCTATCAGTAGCTTTAAGTGGTTTACAGATGACCCCTCCCTGAAGAGTTCATTTATATATATATATATATATGTAACCGGCCCTTACTACCTATTTAAGTTATACGCATATATACTAAATACGATAACAAGTTAAGCATGAGAAAAGTTTAATTTAGAGGAAGTGTATTCGTATTTGCGTGGAAGATAAAGTGGAAAACCATTTTGAAAAAAAAACACCTTCAGTACACCCGACTGGGATTTGAGCCTCCGGTCATCAGCAGTTTAGTCTATTGCGAGAGTAACACCTTAGACGATTTGGTCACCGAAGCAGGTCAGATATGATATTAATTATAGTACTACATTTCTCCGCGTCAATTCGTATTATATTATTTGAGAAATAAACTATGTCGTTTGATTGCACACCCTCTCTCTTTCTGACACATTCTTGCAAGCCCTCTCTTTCTCTTTCGCTCTCCACCTTTTCCTTGTCACTCTACGAAAAATTTCTGATTCAAGAAAGGAGGAAATATCAACGTGATTGGCTCGTTCTATGGATGGTAGAGGTAGGGAATTATTAAATGTACGCGCGCACAAGACAGAGAAAAGTGATCTCAAGCCGACAGCTTACATTCCTCAGTATACACCCAATATCGACCCGAAGGTAATAATAATAATAATAATAATACTGAACGTCTGAGCCACATAATTAGTAACTCAGTAGTGGAAAGATCAGCCTGTACTAATGTACCGTTTCCCAGGGTGACGCCCGAATGAACTAATCATACATCTTTTCCATGTAGGCTCTTTCCATGTCTCGATGGGACGAGATGATGGTGATAGTATGAGGGTGTGAAACCATTGTAAACATTTAAACCTAGCTTAATCTTAGCTAACCAAACCCTGGTGACAGTTGACGTGGTTCCTCTTTCAAGAAAAAACACCCAAGTTACCAGCCGGGAATCAAACCGTGGCCTTCTAGAGTCTTCGTCAGGTGTACTGACCACTACATTACGGGGACGGTTATCTCCTAGGGGACTTCAACTTTATCTTAGCACTCTCTCAGTTAACTGTTGCCAAATATCCTCTCTTTCGCTTATGTCTTAAGGTGGTGTGTTGGTTTAAGAACGAGATACTGGCAATATCAACCAATCAGCGTAGCGAATATTGTCTTATATTTAGGAGAAGATTGTCCACACGAAATTAAGAAAAGGATGAAGCTGTTTCCCATTAGTAGCCATGCAGTTTCCTCAGAGATGATATCCAGTGTAGTCAATTAGAGGCGAGTGTTGAAACAGACGTCATTGCGACACTAATTACTCACTCGCACAAGAACTCGGTCTATGTCTTCCTCTCTCGGGTATTAGATTGTTACAAGAGGTTACTATGGGAAATACATTAGTTCGGCAAACAAGAAACTGCGATGATGTGGCGCTAGTTTACCTTCTTTGCCGAGGATGGCAAACATCTTCTGTTTCCTAGAGCTCTTGTTTATATATATATACGTCTGTGTATGCTCTTCAGCACAAGGGTAGTTTAGTTTTTGTTTGAACGCTTTGGTGCCAGTGCGCTAGTTCGTAGTGATAGTTTGTAATTAACAGCGGATGTTTAACTTTTACCTTTTGAGCCATATCACACGCTTTACAAACTATTGTAGGATTCTCGTATGCAAATAAAAAAAGCACAGTTAATTTAAGACAAATTTGTATGTTGTTAACATAATTTTCGCAATCGACTAGACCGCCTATAACTTGAAGATTTTTTTCTATCACGCCGTTTTACTACCAGCGTATGCATCAATTATGCTAATGTGTTATGGATGAGTAAGGTTGGATTTAGAGGACGTATATCTGCATTTGATTAGAAGGGGATTGGAAAAACATTTAGGAAAAACACCTACCATCAATCTCTCCATAATCGGAAATCCAGTCCAAGTCTATTGTGAGAATTATTCCTTAGACCACGTGGCCCCCGAAGCAGGTGACGAGAAGATTGGGGATAATTTTTTGGTCATGTGTACTTCAGGTGTTTTATTTTTCTAGATTGTATTACAATTTCTTTCCACCAGAATGTGAGTGCACTTCCTCTAAATTCAACCTTACACGTACCTAGCACAATATTGTAAATACGCGCTAGAAAAAGCTCTCTGTAGAACTCTATGCTGCAAAACCATCCCAAGTTTACTCGGTCTAGTCAAGTGAAATTATTACAAACCCCTCAAGTCAACGCTAGAATTTCAAACACGATTAAAAATAGTGAAACTAGAATGTATTTATGACTTATTCTCTTTATATATATATATATATACATACAAAGAGAATTAGTCAAGAAAAACTTATATATATTTATATATAAACGTACCGTCATGTCTCAAACTTAATAAGAACAATATTTTGTGCGTGGGTAGGTGTCTACGGAGGGATATTAATTACAGCCAAAAACATGACACAATCTTCTGCTGAAATATAACTGCGAAAGCAACAATAGACACACAAAAAATTGGACACAAAGACGAGTGTAAGGACGGAGGAACCTTGTCCCTGGTAAACACAAGAAGAAGACGACACGCGGTATCAGTGAACACAACATGACTTATAACTACTTGCTTCTCGGTGAAAATGATAAAGTATGAGCGAGGCATACCAACACAACAAGCAGTCTTCTCCCTGAAATGCTTTGCAACGACGACTCCCTAAAAGCCCTACACACACGAACCTTTTTTTTTATCTCTCTTTTACTTTCTTTAAGCCCCTCAGATAAATGACGTATTGTGATTGTAAAATATATATATATATATACACAGAAGAATATTTTTAATTCAAAGTTGAAGAGATAACTAAGAAAACTCAAAATATCCAAAATTTTAATTAACCATTTTCATGAGTATTTAGGCACCTGGTACACAATAAAACAATAACCTCAAAATATGCTACATATAATCACGTACATTCTGTATATGCTATTTAAAACACACATAAAAAAAAAGAAAAATTCAAACATAAAATATAAAAACTTGGAATAATTAGAATACAAACTTGCAGACTCAAATCAGAATTTATGAAAGTCGAGCCAACACATCCCCTGAATTAGGCAACCCGCTCACCGCCCCTGCTTTATCTTCTACTATGTCAATGGGCTAACTCAAAATTTATTTGACATTCTCTCTCTACTTATGGGGATGGGGGCCCAAGAGGGGGAGGGGTTATAAAATAACGTTAAGCTAGGTTTAAAATGAGAACCAACTCAAAATTTAACAATGTATAGGCATCGAATTATCCAAATATTTCCTTTTGAAATTTAATGGGGAATTATGGTGGGTTAAAATTATCCAATTTTTTTAATCATCCAAAGTATAATTAGCTGAATCCTACTGTTTATAATTAGATTTTTTTTTATGTATGTCAACGTTTCATGAGTCCTTCAACCTGAAAAAGGTTTTTTTCCAATGCTATCTGTCTGCCTGTATCTCAGCCTATAGTCGAAACCATTTTACCAATCAAACTGAAACTTGGGATCTCGGGGCTTGGTAATGTTCTCCAGAGTCACTTTTGGAATCAGATATCCAGCCCTAAAACTAATTGTAGTTTACTAAGAGGAAAAAGAGAGAAAGAGCAAAAAGCAAATTTTCTGAAAGAGATTCTAGCGATTATGATTTAAATACGTACCTAGGCACTGTTTAACATCACAAACAAAACAGCACATCTCATTTTCCCGGTGAAATTACATAGAGTACTTTACATACGCAGGTATATACGAAATAACTTACTATTATGAAATTGTAGTGCTATTAAATATAAATATGTTTCATTTGAAATCTATTTTTATAAATACAATAGTTTCTAAGCTATAAACAACTTTTCTTTTTTTTTCAAACGAAGGTCCAGAAAATGAGAGCCGATTCTTGAGCTCTTTGGGGGACCTAGATATATAAAATTATTGCATTTATTCTCTTGTGATGCTATTTTTTTCCTTATTGTTTCTGCAACAATGTATAATATTTTGTTTAGCTTATTTTATAATAGTATTAAATAAATGTGTTCATTATTAGGTAAAGGAGTGATAAAGACCGTGAGATGCACCATACCGTCTTTGGTTCCACCTTTATAAAATTTATTATAAATTGTATAAGGAATTTAAATATATTACATATTGCTCTACAATAAAGCTGTTAGGTGGGTTTCTGAGACATTCCCAATCAAATGTTGCGTTTGGTTGAATATTGACATCACTTTTAACAGTATACGAGCTTGGTGTTTACTGGAAAGAACACAAAAGTATTTTATATGACCCTAAACATATAAAATTGTATGTAATTTAATTTATGAGATTTTACACTCTTAAAAATTTAAAAAAAATCTTCGTGTTTAGGTTGATCATTAAAATCTAAATGCTCGGGAAACGAAACTCAGCCTGGCATATGAGCGTAGAATGAATATTTGTGAATCAACTTATGTAATTTAGTGAGGGAATCACAGCACAAATGGTATTGCCATTTGTATTTTCCTCCTTCCCTGTTTGTTCTCCTAAAGCTGAACAGCTCCACCCTGGAAAGTTATAGACCCCCTTCCTTAGTTTCTAACGCCTATGCTCAACTATTTTGGTACTTTAACAACTTTATTTGAGCTATATTTTACAGTCCAATTTTCTAGAGATGCTCTTAAATATATTTTCATATAAACATACGTCAACTCACGGGAATATAGCGAATAATTTTTCACTACGTATAAAATAAAATCAATTAAATAGTAAAAATGTAGCAATTTTGTCGAAAAATATATGTGTTTAAAGCCTTTCCTTTAAAAACAATACCACGGATTAAGTGTCCACGTGTCATCGCAGGGAGAATTTGAGTTAACTCCCCTGATAAATTACATACAGAAAACCAACCTCAGTATTTACAACCATGATTCAAACCTGTATCATGGATATAATGGATGGATATTTTATAAAATACAAAATTTCTAAGAAAAGCAATTGAAGAAAGGAAACTTTGTAAACCTCTACAGTAAATACGATCTAGCATAATAGGACATGTACTGATACATGATTGTTTGACGAAGATAGTAAGGATATGTTGAAGGGAGAAATTCAAGAAGACCAGAACTGGAGTACATGAGTCAGCTAACGGACGATGTTTGCAGAAGAAGGTAAAAATGTAGAAAAATATTGACCAGAATAGGCAAAGGTGGAGAGATGACGCAAATCAATTGCAAGATCGATGACACGATGATGATGAGTCAAACATAATACCTCCCCGCCACTAGTTATCAAGTATATTTCCCATATAACACCTTACACCATGTGACCACTTCTATGAGTGAGGAAAAAGAGATCTCAGTGCTTGAACTCTCATTTACAGCCTTTAACAAGATTTGCGTCACCAATAAAAAAACTGAGTTTTAAAACAAAATTTATACCTGTTATATTTTCCATAAAATTTGCCATGCATAAAACTACCTATTTTATTTGAGAGCACAAACAATAAAAAAACTCCTGATGACGTATATCCTACTCGTATCATTGATCTCATGGTCTAACGCGTCACTAAGTGGGGTTAGAATCCTTGTTGAGAGCAGTGTGTCTTTCTTTTATCTAATTTCCCACTCTTCCTTCATTCAGGTGTATTTTCCCTAAAATTATATCTTTATAATTCTTGCTCCATTAGAGTAATTAATATATGCGTATAAATCAAAGGTTACCAATACGCAATGAAAAAACAGCAATAAATTATTTGTTTTATTTTAATTATATAAACACCTTTGTTTTTATCCATTTGTCCGTCAGAATTTTCTTTTAAAATTATACTATATTTTGTCTCGATTTACCTTGTATTACTACTCGTTCAGCTCATACGTGTATGTAATTATTAAGGTAGATTTTAGATGAAGTGTACCTACACTAGCGTAGATGGAGAGAGTAAAACATTTTAGGAAAAAGCACTCCCCGTACGCCTAACTGGCATTCGAACTCCAATCTCCCGTCATCGGCAGTTCAGTCTAAGGGGAGAGTGACACCTTTTTGCATTGTAGACCATTTGTCAACCTTATTGTATAAGTAAATAAGAATAAAAAAACAATATTTAAACAATTTAACATTTGTTGACAAGCGTTCGTACTGTTAACGGTGGTCGAGTGAATGCTGGTGTTGGACACGCATCACTGTTAAAGGTGAGATCAGAGTCTCGAATCTCACACGGCCACACTGAGGGGCTAATTTTATATATGTGATTTTAAATGGAGTTTCCACGATCTATCTCTACAGGTGTATTTCTTTGGCATTGTCTTTCTCATCGCTACCTTTTATATCAACAGATTCGTTAATAAGCGGAGATATAAATATAAATTTATTCAGATAATTAATGGTGGACATGTCACCTTTGGATGCTATCAAGTTTCTTAACAGCCTATACCAGATTTTGGTGCTGAACCAAGTAGAATAAAAAAAAAGGATCATGTAAACAGGTCTTTTAAGATATACAAAGTAACCGAGAGAGAGTACCCATGTTTATCTTTGTCTTTACTTCTTCTTTGCTCCTTCAAGAATCTTACCTCCCCCTCCCCCTTCTTTAACCAACCCAAGCTCTCTTCTTGATACAACCAAGGTCCCCCATTGTTTAAATAGAATTTTGTTGTTGCTAATTAATGCGATGAAGATCAAAGAAGACGTTCCTTCAAGCTTTGACTCGTTAAAGAGCCCTGGGTAACTTTTGCAACACAAGTTTAAAAGACAAGAGAAGGTGGTTGGGTTGGAGGTTTTTCTAAGGGAGGAGGTGGAAGGGTGGTTGAAGACTTTTGCAGACAAAAATGAATGGAGAAACAACCTCATCTGCTATTCGTCTCACGATTTCAGCTGACTAGATCTTGGGATGTCATTGGGACTGATGATTGATGGTTGACGACACTGAGATATCACGAATTAAAGTGAATCTTTGACACCAAACTATTCCAATTCCCAAATAAAGGTTCCGATGCTTTCAAAAAGAAAGAACGAGAACAGTTAAACCATACTTCCGACACGACATGTTACACCAGGATTTTTAGCCAACTTTAAGGGAAGGCAAATTAATGGCAGTATTTTTACAGTTTCTATATCAAAATCTTTTTGGTCGCAATAAATAAAATATATCTCCAGTAGAATCGTAGAGTTTAATTTTCTTCACATGGTGATATCAACAGTTGTTGAATATTTGTCAAGGGTGTCCTGGAATTTAATGACAACCATTTCTCTTCATTTAAAATGCTCCTGACGATATTCAACAACTGTTGACACCACCAGGTGAAGAAAATTAAACTTTACGTTTCTACTAGATTAATATTTTATTTATTTTGACCGAAAAATATTTCGCCACAAAAATTTATAGAACGCTAGCATTTTCCCACGTTTCTCACACTCTTAACTTAAAGTGACGAGTTATCTAATTTCACAAAATATATCTTAAACAAATAAAAAGATAAAATTAAATTAATAACACAATATAAAACCTACATAACCTTTTAAATATCGAGTCCAATTTTCATAGTAAGAGCCTTTTATATAACACAAACATATTTTTTGTGGCCCAAATCAAAGACATTTTAATCATTTATAAGTGCTGTTATTGATAGTATATATCAAAAATGACGGCTGCATATTACATGAATTGACTTATTAATAAGTAAAAGTGTATCTAGTAGCCTTTATATTTGTCAGATCAGGTCCTTCCTATGAAAAACCAGACTGTACATTAGATCACATTACTGTACTGGGGAGTGAATCATTGGACCATTTGACCGTTGGAGATATTTACTCAAAACTCGTAATATATGGGAAACAAAATAATATAAATTCGCAAACCCAAGCAAAAATTGCACTATACTTATGTAAAACATTTTTTGAGTCCCGGTTTTAAATTATATAATTTTATTTTAAAAGAATTAATGTCCTCATTGGTATGTTTGGACCAATAAAAAATATCAATATTGGGTCCACTAGGGTCAACACTTAGTATACAAATTTTCGACATTTTATTAGGTGTTGCACATCTTCAGATCATCGCATTGCTATTAAATTCCTCATTTATAAATTTTGACCAATATAAAATGTAAATATTGACTATAAGCCTAAAATGGAGATAGATCATTGTTGTACAAACATTTCTCATAAGTGGTTTAAGGACAAATAACAAACTTTTTAAGACTTAATTAATTGCTTAATCTATGGCATTGTAGAATGATTGCGATAAATCTTAAGTAGTATTTCTTTACAACTAAAGCTCACAAAATTGTATTAATATATTTCCCAACATCTCAAAAACTGTTGGTTTTATAAAAATATATTTCTGATAAAAGTTTTTAATTTTAATAGTACTACAGTTTTTCAATAATTAATTGTTTAATTAATTATTATTATTATTATTATTATTAGCAACGCGTCTTACTACCCGTTCGGGTAGAACGCAAATAATTTATTTAGTATCTCAAAATTTGTGGAGATACCGAAATTTCCGCTTCTGTAAGGTAACCTGAAAGTCATTTTCATGGGAAAATGAAAATCACAGGTTTGTTTACAATCTTAATCAATGCCTAGATACGAATTTTAATCAACATTTTTAGAGCCGCTTTTGAGAATATTGATTTTTTCTCTTTTCGCCCTTTATTAAACTGCTCTTAATTTTAAGTTGAAACAGACACACAGAAAAATGTCATTGCAAAGACCACTTTTTAGGGTTTGTAGGGTCATGAGACGTTGACATCCATCAACATTTCAGGTTAGATTTTTTTACGGTCGCAATACTTTACCTTTATAGTTTTCGAAAAGTTAAACTATATATATTTGCGTATAGCTTAAAAGTTATTGGTTTTATAAATATATATTTTGAATAAAATATTTGTATTATAAATACATCTACATATTTGCAATGATAAGTAATGTGATATCTAAAATAGTTTCGGAAATATTATAAAAATGAGAAGCCACGCATCAAACCAGAGCCCTTAAAGTAATTTTGCTTACACATTGAGAGTAGCCATTTTGTTTGAAATATCTATAAATGTTTTGAGATGAAATTTATTAAAAATCGTCAGAGCCGATTTTGAGAAAATCGACTTTTTCTCTTTTTGCCCTTCAATAAACTGCCCTTAATTTTAGGGTTAGATATTCTACTCCAAAAAGCCCTCTGAGCAACCCTCTGAAAACCCTAGATACCAAGTGTTAGCCCGGTGTTAAAATAGTTTAGGCTCTAGTTGGAGGTACAGACAGACAGACAGACAGACAGATGGAAATTCAAAAAACACTTTTTCGGGTTTGGGGGTGGGTGGGGGGGTGGTCATGAAATGTCGAGATTCATCAAAATCTTGAGTCCGATTTTTTCGACGATCGCAATACTTACTCTACCTGTAAGATAGCTAGCTATAAAGTAAAAATAGTAAAATGTTTTAAATGTTAGCCACTAGAAAGTTTGTATTTTCGTAAAACCTCAAAGGAAGTTATAAAGTCTTTACTTTAAATTCATAGCTTACCTTCTTTAAGATGTAGGAGACGTTAGAAAAGATCAGTGTTTTTGCAGTTTTTAAAACAAAACTTTTTTTTTACCAAAATTACTAAAATAGTACCCGCCTCGGTGGCGTAGTTGGCTAACGCGCTTGTCGTGTAGAGCTCTACCGCTGAGGGCGGGGAGATCAAGGTTCGAATCTCGGTCGGGTGAACTGAGGTTTTTTTTCCTAAGTGACTTTACACTCTCCCTCCACGCAAATGCGGGTTCACTTCCTCTAATTCAACCTTCCCAATTCCTATTCCATTATAGTAATTAGTACATAAAGCGTATAGCCCGAATGGGTAGTAAGACGTGGTGCTAAGTATTATTATTATTATTACTAAAATAGTAGGCCTACTTCAGAACAATCTTAAAGTTTAATTTTATTCATAAGGTGATACCAACAGTTGTTGAATATCTGACAAGAGCATAACGGCATTAAATGACAAACTTTTAAATGAAGAGAGAAAGTTGTCATTATATTTCAGGACACCCATAACAGATATTAAAAAACCGTTGATATCGCAACGTGAAGAAAATTAAACTCTTATTTTTGTACTAAATAAATATTTTATTTATTTTCACCAAACAAGTTTTGATATACAAACGGAAAAAATGCTTTATCTCGCGTTTCCGACATTCCCACCTTAATACTGCATCGGTGGATGAGTGGTATAAGGCTGTATTACTCGGAGTCACGTGTCCGTCTTGGATGGAAGATGACATGTGGTTTCAAATCTCGTTCAGTTGCACTTGGGGGTGGTTTCCTGAAATAATTTTTTCACCGTCATTTTCCCCATCTTCTACCGCAAGAAATTATGGCTACATCTCATTAAATTCACCCTTCTAATCTATAATACTGAGATTAAGTCGTCAATAGCCCTTGGGTTATAAGGACGAATAAATCTTTTATCGGATATAATCGTCTAAGTTATCTTCACCACCCTCGAGTTATAATATTTGTGTTAATGAAGATTATGTTATGAATGAGTGGAGTTAAGGCTGTTTGATTTCCTCGATAACGAAGCGATTCCGACCGTTTTGTTGTATGCCTCAACTCCCCAGGGTTTCAAACTCGGTACGAACAAGATACATTTATGAAATGATTACTACTACCTTTAAGTAAATAGTGGGTAATAATGTTATAAAAACATGTTTTCATTCTAAAGTTTATTCTTCTCCAATTCTAATAAGAATAGAGTTTGTTTTATTTTTGTAAATATATGGAGATGGGATTAATTAAAAAAAACTAAGGGTTTTATTTTCTATGAAGGGTCACGCTAAAGGGAAGATCTCTAGTAAGAACATTATATAATAAGAAATAAAATAAAGAATACAATTAATAAAAGGTAAATTTTGAATATATTCACATTTGAAAAAGAATGAAATCATGGCTTAAAAGTTTATAGCTTCGTGATAAATAATTATATTGGGTGGTTGAAAGTCTAAATCTCAAAATTAATTTGTATTTAGACATAAAAATCAAGTAGCAAAGCGAAATTTGATTCGGTATACTAGAATTAGAGTAGTTAATGTTATTTCAAATTAACCTCACTGTGGAATATACGAAATTGTGTTCGTATTAAACACACTATCTTGAATATCTATCTGTTTTAAGGGTGGCTCTTACTTGATGGGGGCATAACTTTACACTATGGTATTTTTTATTATACTAGCTTTCCTGAAACTTCTAAACCATTAAAACAATTATTTATAGTTATTAGATTTTTTTGTAACGCTGCTATAAAATGATTTTATATGTTTGAATAAAGATAGATAAATATTTCAAAAACATTTACTTTGATCTGAGTAATACATTTTATATGAAACGTTGTTGAAAATAAGCTCTTTTAATCTTATAGGTTTATTTTTTAAATTATAAAAATTAAAATATGTGTTTTTTAATCCCATAGTAAAATGTTTATGCTTAATTTGTTGTGAACAATAGTTTTGAATACCAATACAACTTATTAGATAAGGTGGGATCTTTGGGAGTCTGAAACCGATCTCGGTGTCTTAATACGTGCCCCAATTAAGGTGGGGTACAAGGAAACAAGATTTAAGTTCAATAGTTTTTCCATTTTATTGTAAAACATATTTTTTTTTACTAAAATTAATCAAATATATGTCAATCAGTAAATACATTTAAATTAATTTTCCTAAAGTAGCAATCTCAACCATTTTTGAATATTTGTCAAATACATCGTGGAATTTGAACATAGCCTTTCCTCTTAAGGTGGTCCCCTCGGTCAACAAGAAAGTATCAATTGCTGTCAGGCCACACAGCTTAAAATACAATGGTTTTTCTCTTTTTCTGGAACAACCTCTTGAGTCTGTCTAAGCCTATATTCCAATTCAATATTCACTTTCAATCGCCTTTTGTTATGACAATAAGAAAGAACGGAAAGAAAACTACGAAACTTCTAGTAAAGTTCGAGGAAAGCTCGCTGCTAGTTCTCAATTAAATTAAAATGTTATGGAGTAGGCCTATAATAACTGTATTTGTTAAAGAAAGGCTAAATCTAGAGCCCTTTTTCATAATTCCCACCGCACCGCAGATATGTTTAAAAAGTAATTGAAAATGAGCTTATGTTACATTTTCACACTTGTTACTTTCTCGCTTTCTTACAGGTAGAGAAAAAGTATTGTGATCGTCAAAAAAAATCGAACACAAGATTTTTATGAATCTCGTCATTTTATGACCCCCCGAATCCAAAAAAGTGATTTTTGACTTTCCGTCTGTCTGTACCTTCAAATATATTCATACAGATTTGTGAGCTTTAGTTGTAAAGAGATACTACTTATGTTTTAACGCAATAATTCTCCAATTCCATAGAGTAATTAAATATAAGTAAGTCTCTAAAAGTTTATGTTGTTTTTCCTTAAACCTCTAAGGAGAAATATTTGTACAACAATGATCTATCTCCATTTTAGACTCAATAGTCAATATTTAAATTTTGTATTGGTCAAAATTTATAAATGAGGATTTTAATAGCAATGCAAAGGCATGAACATTTGCAACACCTAATAAAATGTCGAAAATATTAACCGGAAGTTGAAAGTTTAATATGAAGTGTTGACCCTCGTGGACCCAACATTGATCTTTTTTATCGGTCCAAACATACAAATGAGGACATTAATTCTTTAAAAATGAAATTATAAAATTTAAAACCGGGATTAAAAAAACAAAGTTTTACTTAAGTATAGTGCTTGGGTTTTCTAGTGTATATTATTTCGTTTCACATATATTACGAGTTTTGAGTAAATATCTTCATTTTCAAACAATAGAGCGAGAAAGTCCGTAAGAAGTTCCATACCATTTATTTTTATATTAATAAATATTGCGTTGCTAAGGGGAAATGGCTCTGTTTAAAACTTTTGACTTTATTTTGTAGGGAACCATATTTTGAAATAGCGCATTGTATAAATAAATATTGTGTTAGAGCTGAACGTCTGTACGGCAATTTCTCGCTCACCAAGACCACACCCTTAATTTTAAAAGCTCATGTTAAAACGTCACTTTCCTTATGAAAAATATTCACGTGTGAACGTGAAAGTATATATAGGAACTATACAATTATATATTAGGGTATAAGTATTTTAATATCGAAATGCCATAGGTCCTGTAAAAAATAATAATAATAGAACGGTTACGGTAGCTTGGTCTTTTATGAATGTTAAAAGAATTTGTAAAATTCACAATACAATTTTTTCATGGATCCACGTTGAATCTAAAATATTGTTGTCATTTTAAACAACTTGTCATAATTATAAAATATATTTTATATGTGAATGTATTTTTTAAATATATATACATTTATATTTAAAAAAAGATTCACACACACACACATATATATACACACACGAGTATATATAATTTAGAACTGTCAGAAAAAATACATCCCTGAAGGATTTTGGTAGGAAGAAACTTCTAGAAAATACACAAACTTTTTTTTGCGACTATTATTGATATTTTTTTACCATATTATTAGTGTAATTTTATTTTATATTGATAGTATCTGTCAAAACTGACAGCCACAGCTCAAACGACTTGACGTATTAATACAGGAAATCAGATCTAGTAACTATGTTCTCTCTCAAACAAGATTCTTAATGAAAACCTGACTAATTATTACACCATTATGTTAGTACACACAATATTTTAGCACTGCATCTTACTATCTGTTCAGGTAAGTAGTCCTATTAAATACGTTAGTTTATTTGGGGATGAGGAAGGTTAAATTTAGAGAATGTGTACTCATATTGGCGTGGAAGAAGACTAGAAAAAAATTTATATAAAAATACACTCAATAGACCCAACCGGGATTCGAAACCTGATTTCCCTGTCATCGGCAGTTCATAATAGTAAGAGAATGATGCCCTAGACCATACGGCCACCGAAACAGGTTATTCAACTCTATTTTAATATGTTTGATCAAAGTAGATTATTATGTTTACATTTTTATCCCTTCTATTAATATAATTATGTCTTTATGTATCATAGTTTCAACTATATTTCACCAATGTAACTAACTGTATGATTCATTTCCTCTCCTTTTGAATACGATACGTAATTATGGCAAGGAGAAACAAAGTAGCGTCCATACAATGGACAATGAGGCTACCCCTGCTCCATTTACAAACTATAGGATGATAATAGAGAGAGAGAGAGTTGTGTTTGTGGG
>CABFOV010001178.1:85433-130593 GCA_902141375.1 Timema poppense
GGGGGGGGGGGCGGACAGTGCTTAAGTAAGAGAGAAACGGGCAAGAAAGAACAGCGCAGTGTCCCAGCACCCACAAATGGACACACAATAATTAAAAGGGTTGAGACGTAGGTGGATTCAAGGACTTTGATTATCAGATTAAAAGAAGTTTAGTTTTTTTAAATATCTTTAATAATAATTCATGTATTCAACACTAATAATACTATTATTATAATTTAAACTAAACATAAGTTTAAAAAAAAAATTTAATAAATTTTTTATTTTACCTATTTAGTACAATAGATTTAAACTCATTTTACAACAATGTTTATTGAAAATATTTTGAACCATTAATTCACAACTTTACGTTATTAATTACCATAAATTTATAGATTGCCTAAAAAGTTATAGTTATTCCTGTGGTGAAAAAACTACCAAAAATGTCGACAAATATGACGACGTAAGAAAGACTGGAGGGAAAACGCGAGCGAGTCAGGCATTTGTTTATTTTTGCATACAAAGAGGGCGAGGGGTTCCAGAATGGTCAAAATGATGCTTAAGTAATACTTGAATTGCCCCTAATTACATTAGATATATATTTCCTCTTTTGTTCATAATTTTCGACACGTTTTAAAGCGTTAATGTTTAACACAGAGGTTTTTAACCTTTTAAAAATTAAAGACACACTATGTTTTGCCTAATATGTCCCCATGCTTCCTTCGCCAGACCGTCAAAATAATAATAATAATAATCATCATCATCGCTACCAGTTCTTTTAGTTATCAGTTTGACTTCAAAATATGTCAATATCTTGGTTTTACTTTACATATGCAATAGCTAAAAATAGAACAGCCGAAAGAAAATCATAAATATTTTATCATGATTATTTATAGAAAATCATAAATACACAATACGTAATGATAACGATGATGGCTTATTCTAATCTAATGACAACATTTTGTAATTGTTCATAGGACAAGTTCCATGCACTAATTTAATTATTTGGTTCTCATACCCACGGTTAAGAACCCCTGGTTTAACACGTCTTATTTGAGAGGACAGACATAATTAAATTGCAACTTATTATTCGAATGAATTTTAGTATAATACATTTATCTTATTTTCAGTCACATCTCGGGCAAATTGCTCTTGATTACCCTCTATATTCGTAGCCTCGCATATCAAGTAGTTAATAATCCAAGTGATAAACGTACCAATTAAATATATAATTATTAACTACTCCTACAAACAATTTTTTTCTGTCATTAGGGAAAGATTAAGTAAAACTTCTGCTTATAAAATGTTTTTGTATCTTAAGTTTTTGTTTTGAAAAGTCTAAGGCGTGACCTTCGCAATATACTGGACTGTCTATGATGGTGAGATTTGTGATAGAATCTCGGTCAGGTGTAGCGAGGGTGTTTTTCCTGAATTCTTTAATACTCTTATCTAAGCAAATACTGGTGCATTACCTCTATCTTAAATCTTCCTCATCTATAACACATTATATTATTTAATTGATTTACGTGTAGACAGAATGGGTAGTGAATCGTGATGTCATAAAACACACCCAAACACACACTAGTTCTAATATAAAAAAGAAATAAAATTGGTTCATAAAATAATTTATTATATTACTATTCTATCCTAGTACGATTGAAACTCTTCATTCCGCCACCTTTGGGACCTGGCAAGAACCGGACCACAGAACTTGTCGGATCACAGAATTAGATTTTTAAAAACTCTTTACATACCCCCTATCCCTAGACCTGCCTAGACCCTAGGCTTGCCATATCACTCTACATATTTATGGTCCTGTCATACAAGTAGAAATATTAAAACTGGAAGTACACCACCTTTCACAGCTCTTATTTTCTTTGAGGACATAGTTATGGTCTAAAATACGGTCGGAATACAAGCCAAAACCAGAAAGTTTAACCAAAACAATGGGTTGCATAAGTAAACAACGCTGGCGCCTTTGTACTGCTAATAGCACTTCCCTGGTGGCCAACCCTCTAACTAATGGCGGCAGATTCAAAACATGCTGGACCACGGGAGTTGCCGGACTAAAATGTCTAAACTGTATCAACATTTTAATATAATCATTAGTTTATTTGTTTTGAACATTCACTATAGTGAAGTGGCCATAAGAAGATACACCTTAGAGCATTTTAAAATAAATGTGAAAATACCCGGCACATATAAAACGTCCCTCTATTTAAATTAAAGTGATTAACATTTAACACTGCTGTCAAAATGGTCATCTGCAGATACACACACTTTGGCGTATGAATGCATCAAAATATATCCGGAAATTTTTCTAACCGTTGTTATAAAGGCACATCTTAATGAAGTACGACCGTATATGACCTTACTCTGAAACTTACACCTGGGCACACCAAAGTACCGGCGTTGTATACCCCTAATCTGTCCTTTAGGTAATCCCTGAACCCTTTCGGGAAGACACGGGAGGAGTGTACCTCCCCTTCTAGCCCCTTCTTATATCACAACCCTTTCGCTACCCTTTTACAGACCCCCTTCTACGGGCCCCCCTCCCCCCTATCACCCAAACGATTTGCATCCTTAAGCCAACACGTGCAGCTGAGAAGATATGGAGGGGTCCGTTCCCACCAACTAGATCCTGTGTCTGTCATTGTTTACACCACAAGATAACTTCTCTCTTCCCTTCTAGTCCCCCTAAGATCCCTTTTATTCCTCACCATCTTCCGATTGACCTCTTTAATTATCTTGTCCTGTCAGGCACTCGATTGTTACCGCGGAAAATAAAATTTTTAAACCTGATTCCTTACTCGCGCGCTCTCTCTTGTTTGTTGACCCCCTCCTCCTCAAACTCCCCTCAACCAACCATATTGCTTTGAATATATATATATATATATATATATTATCTCTCTTCCCGTTTGTTTCTCTTGTATGTGGTGAACTTGTTTCGACACAAGCGGTCAATTTGTTTCACCTTGATTGTATTTTGAAAATACGCGTGAATGAACTACGTTGCCTATTTGGTGATTTCGAAGCTATTTTGCGAAGCTGGTTGTATCTTAACTTGACTCACCTGAGCACTCTAAGCACTATTAAACCTAAACGCCACTGCACAAGTTAGAAAGAGAAGGAAGAAAGTGAGTAGTTCGCACTGTGAGGCCTTTTGCCTATGGATTCATAACCCTTTCCCTTTTCCTATGACGAGTTTACAGACTCATTCTACTATTTGTGCCTGGACAACATTGACTTGTTTTTTAAAATCACCTTTGTTCTTGTTTTTTTGTTCTAGATAGACACATGCTACCACGGACTTTTTTTTAGTATAAATCCTGGCAGGAAGATTAAACCAAATAGTCTGAGCTGTAGACAATTTATAAAAAAATACAAACACAAAAAAAGCTTGAATGGCAATACAAAATTAGTAATGTGACATTGTTGGACAATGTTTAGAATTATTTAAGAATTGATGACAATTGTTTCAATTTTACTACCCTTAAAACTAGCCAAATAAAAGGTAAATACATTTTCTTAGGAACTGGCCTCATCGTGTAGTGGTCAATGCACGAGCCTAGGGTTCCCGGGGTTCGATTCCTGACTGTTACCTTGGGTATTTTTCCCAGAAGGGAAATAAACCCAATGGTCACCAGAGTTTGGTCGGTTAGCCTAAGTTTTGTTTAAGTGTTTCCACCGACTCCATACCATCATACGATCACTCTCACTTTCACTATCGCCATCATCTCATCCCATCGGGACATGGAAAGAGCCTCTACGGAAAGGATGTACGATTAGTACATTCGGGCGTCTCTTGGGCAACGGTACATCAGTACTGGCTAATATTTCCACTACTGAGCTATGAATTATGTATATTATTTACATTGGGGATCCTTTTTGATTTGTCGTGACTTCACAGGTAGGCAACGTCCTGAATTGAGGAATGAAGGACAATAGCTTTGGGGTGATAGTCAGAATATTTCTAGAAGAAACTATGACTTTAAAAAAACGATCCATTAGGACTAGTATCTCCTTTCCATTTTGTATTAGCAAACGTCGTTAAGATATGCGTGAACGGTTTACGGGCTACCCTCATCAGTTATTGCACTACCTGAAGGTAGGGAGGGTTCCATCGACGCGACCATGACTCGTGACGGAGACAGTATTCGTCATTTGGTAAGTCGAGTTCGCAAGATATAGTGTTTCCTTAGAAGCAACAGACAATCGCCAATAGTGCGTATTCTTTGTTGTTTGTTGCTGTTGTTGAGTACAGATCGAAGTCACGTTGTTGAGACGATGGTCGCCTTGAAGGAACTGGCCACATAATAAACTTCTGAATTCCATACATTCGCTAGTTTACCTCAAGCTTTTCGACATATATTAATACAAGTCCTAATAGATCTTATAGCAAAAAACCTGATGGATCTTTAAAAAAAAGAAAAAAAAGTCATGGCTTCTTCTTAAACTATCTCAGCAGATGATGGAAGTGTTTGGGGTTTAAATTACAACAGAGTGTACTGAGGGAGGTTTTCCCTTCTCTAAATGACACTGCACTCTGCTTGCATGCAAGTACAGGTACATTTCCTCTAAGTTATACCTCCTTAATCTCCACACTATTAGTGTAAATGCGAACAACTCAGACAGGCAGTAAGACGAGGCGCACAGCCAAATAATTAATGGCTTACATTAATGTCGTTCATAGAAATCTACAGAGCCTAGCAAACTTCAGAACTCTGCTTCCGGTAGATATCGTGCAGCACTCATGACAGACAAACAATCTCTTCATCTTATTAATGTGGAAGAAGATAAGCTTTTTAAATAAGGAATTAACGTGTCATAAATTTGTAATAATATTCACATCTTATTAGAAACGGAATATCAATCATATAACCACAATGGTGGCTGGGTGGTTGAAGGCGTTAGACTCATATTGCACTTGATTCCTCTTGATTAAAAGCTCAAATAAGTAAATGCGAACAACTCAGACAGGCAGTAAGACGAGGCGCACAGCCAAAATAATTAATGGCTTACATTAATGTCGTTCATTGAAATCTACAGAGCTTAGCAAACTTCAGAACTCTGCTTCCGGTAGATATCGCGCAATACTCATGACAGAAAAACACTCTCTTCATTATATTAATGTGGAGGAAGATAACTTTTTTAAATAAGGAATTAACGTGTCATAAGTATGTAATAATATTCACATCTTATTAGAAACGGTGGCTGGGTGGTTGAAGGCGTTAGACTCATATTGCACTTGATCCCTCTAGATGAAAAGCTTGGATACAACTGGTTGGTTGTATTGTGGGGGGTTTTACTGAGGGTTCTCCTATTTTCTCTTCCCGGTTTGTGAAGGTGCATTTCCTCTCATGGATAGAGTTTAGTAGAATTCTGTTAGGAAGGCCCTTTTAAAAAAGTTAAAATATTTATTTTTTATGATCATGTTGATAATATTTGACTGTATTATAAGCAATACTACAAGGAGGACTTCTTTCTATTCACTAGAAATTAAAGGAGCAAGGGACTCATCTAACATATTATATTACTCTCCTTCATTTCATATTTTAGAATGTTTTCAAAAATGTCATGTTAATAATGTTATTGTATAGGTTATGATAAAATATACCAAAAGTGAAAGCTGCAGATCAAATGATTTGATGTATATTTAAGTGAAAGTAGATTTAGCGACTTTTCTAGCTGTCAGATGAGGCTTTTACTGTGAAAATTGGAATGTAGTTAACAAACGTTGGGTCGATAGTGTTATATATATTACTATCGACCCAACGTTTGTAAACTACATTCCAATTCCAATTTTAATATATATATATATATATATACATGCATTCCAATTCCAATTCCAATATATATATATATATATATATCCTACATCCACGCCTGAGAGTTTAGTTTGGCAAACTAACTATTCATCTCGGATACGCTTATTTGAATCCACGCAATAATTAAACTGATACTTTATCTGTGCGTGTGTTATTGTAACGATAATAGCATTACAATTTCAGATAATTGTTTTGGGTTAATATGGTTTGGTGTAGTCTGTTTTGTTTATCTAGTTTGGAAGGCATAATTTAATATACATTAAGTTTTATAGAAACAAACCATACAAATGGACACAAATTTTTTTAAAACACATTTGAGGGTGTCTAAACAAAATAAACCATATTAATTATATGGTCATTAGTAGAAAGCCAATAAATTACATCTATAGATTAACTCAAGATTAAACATAAGGCTTAGATGATTAATATGCAACAAAAACAATAAAAGAGGATCAACCAATTTTATATTAGTTCACATATATATGTATGTTCCATTTTTAACATTTAAACTATTAAGAGTAACAAATATCTTACTCCTATCAAATTCTTTAAAAATATTCGACAGCAAAACACGTTTGGTTAAAAGAAAACACTAAAGAAAACACATTCTGTTTCAACTTTATGGTCCCTGCATTATTTTTACAAACTTAATATTATATATATATATATATATATCGCTACTTTGAATCCACGTAATAATTAAACTAATGCTTTATCTGTGCGTGTGTTAATGTAACGATAATAGCATTACAATTTCAGATATTTGTTTTGGGTTAATATGGTTTGGTGTAGTCTGTTTTGTTTATCTAGTTTGGAAGGCATGATTTAATATACATTAAGTTTTATAGAAACAAACCATACAAATGGACACAAATTTTTTTTAAACACATTTGAGGGTTTCTAAACAAAACAAACCATATTAATTATATGGTCATTAGTAGAAAGCCAATAAATTACATCTATAGATTAATTCAAGACTAAACATAAGCTTTACATGATTAATATACACCAAAAACAATATAAGAGGCTCAAAATTTTTTTATATTAGTTCACATGATATATATGTATGTTCCATTTTCCACATTTAAACTATTAAGAGTAACAAATATCTTACTCCTATCAAATTCATAAAAAAATGTTCGACAGCAAAACAAGTTTGGTTAAAAGAAAACACTAAAGAAAACACATTCTGTTTCAACTTTATGGTCCCTGCATTATTTTTACAAACTTAATATTCCGTCAGCAAACACTATTCTGGAATTGTCCAGCTTCTGAGGTAACCTCCTGACCTGTGGTGAGAAAAGACACCACTGCTTCTTCAAGTCATCACCTCTTCCCAGTCCATTGGTTAATTTTATTTATAGTCTAGTTTAGCCGACTTAATAGAGGAAAATAGGAGACACGTAGTAAATTTCCGTGTCCACCATTATTGCAGCGAATAGATTTCTGCGACGGATGGAGCGTGACGCGGTTACAAATCTGGAACTATTCTTCCAGTTTACCAGAACCAAGTTTCGTAGTTGAGTTGTGGAACTTGACAAACTTGTGAGGATCAGGTTGTGTGCTCATAGAGAGCTTATTCTCCAAAAATATTAAGTTAGGAATGTAGGGAATGTGAGAAAAGTTCATTGTCTCTGCCATTTTTTTTATAGCAAAACATGTTTCTGGTCAAAATAATTAAAATAATTCTCCAGTAGAAACAGATAGTTTAATTTTCTTCACGTGGTGATATCAACAGTTCTTGAATATAATTATGTCAAAGATGTCCTGGAATTTAATGACAACTTTTTCTCTTCATTTAAAAAATGTGTCATTTAGTGCTGATTTGCTCAAGAAAGATATTAAACAACTGTTTATATCACCATGTGAAGAAAATTATATTGTGTGTGTCTAATGGAGGAATATATTATTTTTATGGCCAACAAAATGTTAGCGATAAAAACGTCATAGTAAATTAGGTTTTTCTTTTTAGATAAATAGGATTTAAAATGTTCAGGATGTCCATTTTATTAGTACCACGTCTGATTTCGCCGCGGCATTTATTTTATTTTTTTACTGTTCGATGTCCAAATATGAGTTTACATTGTAAAAGATTATGGCTATCTGCCATTCTACTGAAATTTTGAGCAAATCACTGATCGCAAAAAGTTTGATGATCCTCGGTATTAAGATGTGAGTTTAAGGAATCCGAGTTAAGGTCAGTGTTTTTAAAATTTTTATGGCAAAATCATTTTTTGGCCAAAATAAATAGTATATTGCTTCAGTAGAAACATAGAGATTAATTTTATTCATATGGTGATATCAACGGTTGTTTAATATCTGTCATGAGCATAGGAGCAGCATTAGATAAGATACCTTTTTAAATGAAAAGAAAAGTTGTCATTAAATTCCAGGAAACCCTTGACAAATATTCAATAACACTGTTTGATGTCCAAATATGAGTTTACATTGGAAAAGATTATGGCTATCTGCCATTCTACTAAAATTTTGAGCAAATCACTGATCGCAAAAAATTTGATGATCCTCGGTATTAAGATGTGAGTTTAGGGAAGCCAAGTTAAGGCCAGTGTTCTTGAAATTTTTATGGCAAAATCACTTTTTGGCCAAAATAAATAGTATATTGCTTCAGTAGAAACAGAGATTAATTTTATTCATACGGTGATATCAACGGTTGTTGAATATCTGTCATGAGCATAGGAGCAGCATTAGATCAGATATTTTTTTAAATGAAAAGAAAAGTTGTCATTAAATTCCAGGACACCCTTGACAGATATTCAATAACTGTGGATATCACAATGTGAAGAAGATTAAAATATGTTTCTACTGGCAATATACTTATTTATTTTGACCAAATAATGGTTTTGCTATAAAAACTGCAAAAGTACTGCCCTTAACTCGCGTTTCCTACACTCCCTTCTTAAGATACCGCCTGTTAGCTGAGTGAAGTCCATTCGACGACTAGGCCTACGTTTTGGAACCCCCTGAATACGTCGCTTGACACACATCTCCATTGGTTATAAGGTAGCAAATGTAGGGTAATCTTCTCCCGGTGGGGCTAGCAGCTTCTGGAAGAATAATCCCTCTATTGTGCGAGCGTCTTTGTGTGCGAAGCCCTCTCTCCTTCCACAATGTACCCCTCCCCTTCGTCCAACCTCTTACGATCTCGCTCCAGCCGACGATACGAAACATTGCGTAGCCAACAATACAAGAACGTGCAGTATTCAAAGAATGACGCGAGCCTTAAGATAGAACTAAGGCTTCTTTGTTGGTACAAATCCCCCTTCCTCATTTCCTAAACTTTTTCCTCAATACACTCAAATTTTACTGCATACTCCACGTTAGATCGTTAGGGTTTCTTTTTTTTTTCGCCCGTAAACTCGACACGAGTATGTTCCTCTGTATGTTTATGTCAGACAGGAACTTAATTTTTTTTCAATAATACATATTTAAACAGGAAAGTTAAGGTGGATTTTTAGGAGATATACAAGTTTTCACCTGAAAAGAATGTGTTGTCCAATTTTATTATAAAAAAAATATTTTTTTTACAGATTGAAAGTATTTATTTTCTTTTGAAGTATTTAACGTGCACTTTTTGAACCGATTGATTATAACAGTACATGACTTTAACTTAAATTTAGAACAAACACAACACATCCACCCCCCGGCCGTTAAATCATCACTGTAAAAGAGGAAAGCCCACAATTCACCAATGGTACATTTTTCGGCCATGCTGGGAATCGATTCCTGGACCTTTAGCTCAGTTGGTAGACACTCTACCAACGGAGCTAAGATATTGGATGGAGAAAAGTTATTAGATATTATTCAACGTATATAAGTCATGTCATGCGATCAGAAGCGGTCCCTTTTTATGTATATTAGATATCATTAGAAATACTAGAAGCACTAATAAAAATAATAGGCCTATTAATAGTATTAATGTTAGTTAGCAAAAGGTGTATGATTGAATTTTCTAAAGATTTCTTTCTACCAGAATAATATTATAAAACCTCTCTATGAAGAAATGCCCCTAACCACCAACAAGTTAATAAAAACAATATTTGAATTACTTTTATTATTTACTCAAAAACTAAATTGTACCATGTGTCTTAAAAAAGCATAAATAATTGAGATTCATTTGTTTAAAAAAATGTATTTGTTTTGTATATTAAGCAAAATTGTTACTCTCAAATGATATATAATAAAACAGAAAATAGCACAACATTAAAATTGTAATAACATGTTTTACATTAGGTCACATGTTTGATGGAGAAATCCACGATTTGTTGCTCTTAGTAATATTTTCCAAAGTTTTGTGTATCACAAAAACAAAAATATTTAAATGTTCAAACAATAATAACAATAATAATAATATGGCTCAGTGTACCACACAGAATTTATCTCTATTTTATCTTAAAATAAAACATCCCCGTGGTGTAGTAGTCAATGCACCTGGCTACAAGTCTAGGTGTTCCGGGTTCGATTCCCGGTTGGTACCTTGTGTATTTTTACTAAGAGAGGAATTACCCGAAACAATCACCAGGGTTTAGTTAGTTGGGTTGTAAATGTTTCCACTGGTTCCACACCCTTATACTCACCATCATCTCATCTGATCGTCACATGGAAACAGCCTCCGCGGAAAGGATGTACTATTAGTACTTTAGGGTGTCCCCTGGGTGCCAGTTAATTATTACTGATTAATATTTCCACTTCTGTGCTACGAGTGATGTGGCCAAGACTTGCAATATCATTCTTATCTTAAAATAAATACATTTAGCCTAAGAAACTCGTAAAATTTGTGAAACTAGATAGCATACTTGATTGTAGAAACACTCCACCAAAGAACATAAAAACTAAGCAATATACACTGTTACAGAAACATTGACAAAAGTGAAACTTCTCTGTACACCCACTGTCATATAAATTAATTTCCCAATTCCCAAGTTTTTCATAAATAAATATTACAGAACTCCGTACGAACTTTCTCGTTCTATTGTTTAGAAATAGAGATATTTATTCAAAGTACGTGATATAATATACACTAGCAAACACGATAACAAATTGCACTAGACATACGTAAAACATTTTTTATTCATGGTTTTAAATTTCCTAGTTTTATTTTTAAAGAATTAACATCTTCATTTGTATATTTGGACCAATAAAAAATATCGATTTTGGGTCCCCGAGGGCCAACATTTGATATTATAATTTTGACTTCCGGTTAAAATTTTCGTCATTTTACTAGAGGATACACATATTATGGTTATCACATTGCAATTAAAATTCTCTTTTATTAATTTTGACCAATAAAATATGTAATTATTGACCATTGAGTCTAAAATGAAAAAGATAGAATCGTTATAATCGATTTTGAGGAAATGAAATTTTCCCCTTTTAATCCTCTAGTAAACTTCTATTAATTTTAGAGTTAGACAAACACACAGGCAGACAACATTGCAAAAATGACTTTTTAAGGTTCAAGGGGGTCATGAAATGTCGACATCCATCAAAATATCGCGTTCAGTTTTTTTGACGATCACTATAATTGCTCTACCTGTAAGGTAGCGAGAAAGTTAAAATATTGATATTGGATCCCCAAGGGTCAACACTTCGTATTAAAATGTCGACTTCCTGTTTAAAATGTTCGACATTATTTATTAGGGGTTGCACATCTATGGTTATTGCATTGCTATTAAAGTCCTCATTTATAAATTTTGACCATAAAATAGGTAAATATTGACTATTAAATCTAAAATGATAGAGATACATCATTGTTGTACAAACATTTCTCCTTAGAGGTTGAAAGAAAGAGAACATTCACTTTTTGCTAGACTAACTTATTTCTTACTCTATGGCATTAGAGAATTATTGCGTTAAAACTTAATTAGTGTCTCTTTAAAACTAAATCTCACAACATTGTATTAATATATTTGGCAATATCTCAGAAACTATTGGTTTTATAAAACTTATTTTGTATAAATGTTTTTGATTTTTAATAGTACTACAATTTTTCAATGATAAGTTATTATTATTATTTGTCAACGCGTCTTACTACCCGTTCGGGTTATACGCAAATAAGTTATTTAGTATCTCAATTAGTTGCGGAGATATGGAAATTTCCGCTTCTGTAAAGTACCCTTAAATTCATTTTCATGGAAAAATAATGATAGCCAGTGTTTATAGTCTTAATAAACTGAAATATTTATAAATGTTTAGAGATGAAATTTAATCAAAATCGTTAGGGCCGATTTTAAGAAAATCAACTTTTTCTCTTTTTGTCCTTCAGTAAACTATCCTTAATTTTAGGGTTGGATACCCAATTCCAAAGAATCCTTTGGGGGCAGCCTCATAAAACCCTAGATACCAAGTTTTAGCCCGATCGGTAAAATTGTTTAGGTTATACTTTGAGGTACAGACAGACAGGCAAACAGACATATGTAAATTCAAAAAACACTTTTTCGGATTCGGGGGGTCATGAAATGTCGAGATCCATAAAAATCTTGAATTCAATTTTTTTGAGAATTACAATACTTTCTCTACCTTTAAGATAGCGAGAAAGTAAAAATTATATATATATTGCCTAAAGTTAAAAATGATTGATTATATAAAATATTTCAATGAAAGCTTATTTTATATATCTCAAATAATTGCGGATATATGGTGAAAAATGAAAATTTCCACATATTTAAGGTAAACTTAAAGATATTTTCATGGGAAAATTAAAATAATAATTTTTTTGTTACATTAAACAATGCCCATATCTACAAAATTTACTCAAAATAGAGAGGATATTGATTAAATTGTGTGTTTTTTTTCAATTTTTTCCCTTCAGTAATCTAACCTTAATTTTAGGGTTGGTTATCTAATCCCAAAAGCTTATCGGGGGAACCTTATGAAAACCCCTATATACCTCATTTTAGCCCAATCGGTAAAATGGTTTCAGCTCTGGACCGAGATACACAGATAGATAACATTTCGAAAATCATTTGTTGGATTTTACGGGATCATAAAACGATGACAGTCATCAAAATCTTGAGTTCAATGATTTTTGACGACCACAATACTTTTCTCTCTGAGAAGTTGAGGAAAAAGTAACAATAGAGACACAAGAAAGATCTTGAGTTTTGCAAAGGGTGTAATTAAGATAAGTTTTATTTAAGATAATACTCGTATTATTTGAGGCTAAAATTAATACCACACAATAAGCATCACCCTAATTTATTTAGTGATCTTTTTATGTTTACGTAAATTATTAAAGAATTATAAGTAACATGTTTTAAGAGCAAGTTAACTATATTGAGTAAAAACCACCGAAGTATTTTTCAGCAGTTCCTTTATATCTTGGTGATGAAATATATGGAACGTGTAATGAAGGTAGCCTTGTGTCAGGAGAAGATGGTTAGCTAGCGCCCCTGTTGCCCAAGTGGAGCAAAATTCCAGCTTGAACGCGTCAGACTGTCAGTCCAGTTTTACCACCTACCGTGGTCATGTCGAAACGCTCGCCTACCATCGGCTGTGAAAGGAATGGCAAAGGGGGAGGAGGTGGATATAAAACTGACTGCACTCTCTAATGACCTATACACACGATATTTTCTTATTTTACTAAGGGGTGAGCTGGTGGTCTAGGAGTAAGGTGTCAGACTTCTGTGTGGATGGCCCGGGGTTCAATCCTCGGTCCTGGCACAGATTTATCTGATTACCAAACCCTTGCTTCACCTCTGACAATACATCTTGTGAATTTGGGGAATGCCAGGCCTCCACCGTGGTTCGGATTCCACGTACTGTAGGTCCTCCATTTCATTTCACAATCACCCTACCATTACACACTAGCGTAAGTGCGTATAACCCGAACGGGTAGTAAGACGCGGTGCTAATAATAATAATATGACTTTAACTTAAATTTAGAACAAACACAACACATCCACCCCCCGGCCGTTAAATCATCACTGTAAAAGAGGAAGCCCACATTTCACCAATGGTACATTTTTCGGCCATGCTGGGAATCGATTCCTGGACCTTTAGCTCAGTGGGTAGACACGCTACCAACGGAGCTAAGATATTGGACGAAGAAAAGTTATTAGATATTATTCCACGTATATAAATCATGTCATGCGATCAGAAGCGGTCCCTTTTTATTTATATTAGATATCATTAGAAATACTAATAAAAATAATAGGCCTGTTAATAGTATTAATGTTAGTTAACAGAAGGTGTATGCTTGAATTTTCTAAAGATTTCTTTCTACCAGAATAATATTATAAAACCTCTCTATGAAGTAATGCCCCTAACCACCAACATGGGAATAAAAACAATATTTGAATTACTTTTATTATTTACTCAAAAACTAATCTGTACCACGTATCTTGAAAGAGCATAAATAAATTAGATTCATTTGTTTAAAAAGAGGTATTTGTTTGGTATATTAAGAAAAATTGTTACTGTCAAATGATACAATAATAAAACAGAAAATAGCACAACATTAAAATGGTAATAACATGTTTTACATTAGGTCACATGTTTGATGGAAAAATCCACGATTTGTTGCTCTTAGTAATATTTTCCAAGTTTCGTATATAACAAAACCAAAAATATTTAAATGTTCAAACAATAATAATAAAAAAATATGGCTCAGTCTACCACACAGAATTTATCTCTATTTTATCTTAAAATAAACCAGCCCCGTGGTATAATAGTCAATGCACCTAGCTACAAGTCTAGGTGTTCCGGGTTCGATTCCCGGTTGGTACCTTGTGTATTTTTACTAAGAGAGGAACTACCCCAACAATCACCAGGGTTTAGTTAGTTGGGTTATAGTTGGGATGTAAATGTTTCCACTAATTCCACACCCTTATACTCACCATCACCTCATCTCATCGTCACATGGAAAGAATCTCCACGGAAAGGATGTACTATTAGTATATTCGGGTGTCCCCTGGGTAACAGTTAATTATTACTGGTTTATATTTCCACTGCTGTGCTACGAGTGATGTGACCAAGACTTGCAATATCATTATTATCTTAAAATAAATACATTTAGCCTAAGAAACTCGTAAAATTTGTGAAACTAAATAATATACATGGTTGTAGAAACACACCAACAAAGAACATAAAACTAAATAATATACACTGTTACAGAAACATTGACAAAAGTGAAACTTCTCTGTACATCCACTGCCATATAAATTAATTTGCCATTTCCCAAGTTCTTCATAAATAAATGTTACAGAACTCCGTACGAACTTTCTCGTTCTATTGAGGAAATGAAATTTTTCCCTTTTAATTCTCTAGTAAACTTCTATTAATTTTAGAGTTAGACAGACACACAGGCAGACAACATTGCAAAAATGACTTTTTAAGGTTTAGGGGGTCATGAAATGTCGACATCCATCAAAATATCGCGTTCAGTTTTTGACGATCACTATAATTGTAAGGTTGCGAGAAAGTAAAAATATTGATATTGGATCCCCAAGGGTCAACACTTCGTATTAAAATGTCGACTTCCTGTTTAAAATCTTCGACATTATTTATTAGGGGTTGCACATCTATGGTTATTGCATCGCTATTTAAGTTTTCATTTATAAATTTTGACCATAAAATAGGTAAATATTGACTATTGAATCTAAAATGATAGAGATACATCATTGTTGTACAAACATTTCTGCTTGGAGGTTGAAAGAAAAAGAACATAAACTTTTTGAGAGACTTAATTATATTTAATTACTCTATGGAATTAGAGAATTATTGCGTTAAAACTTAAGTAGTGTCTCTTTAAAACTAAATCTCACAACATTGTATTAATATATTTGGCAATATCTCAGAAATTATAGGTTTTATAAAACTCATTTCATATGAAAGTTTTTGATTTTTATTAGTACTAGAATTTTTCAATGATAAGTTATTATTATTATTTGTCAACGCGTCTTACTACCCGTTCGGGCTATACGCAAATAAGTTATTTAGTATCTCAAATATAGTATCTCAAATAGTTGCGGAGATACGGAAATTTCCGCTTCTGTAATGTACCCTGAAAGTCATTTTCGTGGGAAAATAAAGATAGCCAGTGTTTACAATCTTAATAAACTGAAATATTTATAAATGTGTAGAGATGAAATTTAATCAAGATCGTTAAGGTCGATTTTAAGAAAATCAACCATTCTCTTTTTGCCTTCACGTAAACTATCCTTAATTTTAGGGTTGGATACCCAATTCCAAAGAACCCTTTGGGGCAGCCCAATAAAACCCTAGATACCAAGTTTTAGCCCGATCGGTTAAATTGTTTAGGTTATACTTTGAGGTACAGACAGACACATAGAAATTCAAAAAACACTTTTTCGGATTCGTGGGGTCATGAAATGTCGAGATTCATAAAAATCTTGAGTTCAATTTTTTTTGAAGATTACAATACTTTATCTACCTTTAAGATAGTGAGAAAGAAAAAATTATATATATATATTGCCTAAAGTTAAAAATGATTGATTATATAAAATATTTCAATGAAAGCTTATTTTATATATCTCAAATAATTGCGGATATATGGTGAAAAATGAAAATTTCCACATATATAAGGTAAACTTAAATATATTTTCATGGGAAAATTAAAATAATTTTTTTTGTTACATTAAACAATGCCCATATCTACAAAATTTACTCAAAATAGAGAGGACAATTGATTAAATTGTTTTATTTTTGTTTTTTTTCCCTTCAGTAATCTAACCTTAGTTTTAGGGTTGGTTATCTAATCCCAAAACCTTATCGGGGGAACCTTATGAAAACCCCTATATACCTAATTTTAGCCCGATCGGTAAAATGGTTTCAGCTCTGGACCGAGATACACAGATAGACGACATTTCGAAAATCATTTGTTGGATTTTACGGGATCATAAGACGATGACAGTTATCAAAATCTCGAGTTCAATGATTTTTTACGACCACAATACTTTTCTCTCTGAGAAGTTGAGGAAAAAGTAACAATAGAGACACAATAAAGATATTGAGTTTTGCAAAGGGTGTAATTAAGATAAGTTTTATTTAAGATAATACTCGTATTATTTGAGGCTAAAATTAATGCCACACAATAAGCATCACCCTTATTTATTTAGTGATCTTTTTATGTTTACGTAAATTATTAAAGAATTATAAGCAACATGTTAAAAAGAGCAAGTTAACTATATTGGGTGAAAACCACAGTAGTATTTCAACAGTTCCTTTATATCTTGGTGATAAAATAAACGGAACGTGTAATGAGGGTAGCCTTATGTCAGGAGAAGATGGTTAGCAAGCGACCCTGTTGCCCAAGTGGAGAAAAATTCCAGGTTGAACACGTCAGACTGTCAGTCCAGTTTTACCTCCTACCGTGGCCATGTCGAAACCCTCGCCTACCATCGACTGTGAAAGGAATGGCAAAGGGGCGAGGAGGTGGATATAAAACTGACTGTACTCTTTAATGACCTATACACACGATTATATTTTCTTATTTTACTAAGGGGTTACCTGGTGGTCCAAGGGTAAGGTGTCGGACTTCTGTGCTGGGGGCCCGGGGGTTCAATCCTCGGTCCCGCCACAGATTTATCTGATTGCCAAACCCTCCCTTAACCTCTGACAAGATATCTTGTGAATGTGGGAAATTACAGGCCTCCACCGTGGTTCGGGTTCCATATTAAAGTGTAGGTCCTCCATTTCATCTCACAATCACCCCACCATTACACATTAGCGTAAGTGCGTATAACCCGAACGGTTAGTAAAACGTGGTGCTAATAATAATAATATTTTATAAAGTAGAGGACCCTATATAAAAATAATGATAGCATTTAACACAGAAAATACACAGTCTGGTAGCTTCTACAATCCAGATTTCAAAGGAATAACCTTATCTGACAGTTACAAAAGTTACTAAAACTATTTTCACGTATCTCAAGTCATGTGATCTGCAACTGTCACTTTTGATAGATATTGTATATTGCTTTAAATAACAATTTTCTTAGCACCGCTATGTACTAACCGATCGGTTTACACGCTTATGTACTAATTACGCTGGTGGTTTTAGGGATTAGAAAGGCTATGTTTAGGGGAAGTTTAATCGCACTTACATGAAGGTGGAGTGAAAAACAATTTTGGAAAAACCATCCTCCACACACTCGAGTGAGAATCAAACCTCGATCCCCCCGTCATAGGCGGTCTAGTTTATTGCGAGAGTAGCGCGTTAGCCCACGTGGACACCGAATTGGTGCAATAGCACTAATAATATAGTAAATTGTCATCACTTATCAATGTTAATCGCAAATTTGTATTTTTTTAAAAAGGGAGCTCTAAATTTCCAGTCGTAAAAAAAAGTCTATGTATATTCCCCCCACTAGAAGAAGGTAAACAGAGGCTGGTTCCGCCAGTCTAATAATATAGTAAATTGTAATCACTTATCAATGTTAATCGCAAATTTGTATTTTTTTTTAAAAAAAGGGAGCTCTAAATGTCCATTCGTAAAAAAAGTCTAGGTATATTCCCCCCACTAGAAGAAGGTAAACAGAGGCTGGTTCCGCCAGTCTTAGTGTGAACGGCTATTAAGGTGAGACGAGGTCGTAGTGTGAGCCCACCTTAACGTTGTTACTTTTACTGCACACATTATTAATGATGTGTCAGGGTATAAAGCAAGAATTAAAGTGCAGCTCACCTACAGTAAGGACCAACTTCACTCTCTCTGCTTTTGTACTAAACATTCTCCTCTCGTGTGATTTTTACCACCCCAGAATCCTTTCTTTCATTTCATTCTTCAGTCTATTCTTTATTTTCGGGTCCTTCTTCACCACGAAAAAAACAACCAAACACACACATACACCTTCTTGTTATTATTATATATTTTTTCCCCGCCGAGATATCTTTGCTTTTGTGTCCAAGTTTGTCTTCTTCCTTTCATTACATCACAAGACTTCCATGTTGTTTTTTTATATTCATTTTCTTCTTTTGTGTATTTGTATTGTATCTTTTTTTTATCATAACTTTTTATTTCTCTGTGGTGTGAATAACGCCTTGTGAGCTGACTTGCAATTGTTTTAGGTGAAAAAAAGTTTTCGCTTGTGGGGTTTAAGCAAACGCACGCATCCATGAGAGGAAGATTACAGTAAAATATTAAGGACTTGCAATTGGTTTGATCAAAATTCTTAAATATTTCCTCCGTTTTTTTTGGTGAAATAATGCCTTGATTTTTTACATTAGCACGTTTAAAACCAAGGCCATTAACGACTTAATATAAGCAATATAAATTAGAAGCTTTGTAAAATATGTGTTAAGGAAAATATAAGTATAATATTTTGGTAATAAATTAAAATAAATGGTATGGTGTCCCACACAAAATTTATCTCTCGTTTATCTTAATACAGAGACGTTTATTAAAAACTCGTAATATTTGCGTAAAGAAAGCATATGCATCGTTGCATAAACACTCCACCAAAGAAGATAAATAAAATATACACTGTTAGAAAAACTTTGCGAAACAAGGAACATCTTTGTCTACCAAAGAGCATTATAATCAAGTTCAACTGGAATTTAGCTTAAAACACACAGACATATATATTTGTTTAAAGCTCAAAGCCTATTGGTTTGAAAAATTATATTCCACACGAAATATTTTAATTTTGAATAGAAATACAACATTAAAAAATATAAGGTACGTATTTAATATCTAAAATAGTTGCGTATATATGATCAAAATTGAAATTTCTGCTCATATAAAGTACCCCAAAAGAAATTTTTCTGAAAAAAATATTGTGTACATTTTGTTTCAATGTAATATTAGTACCTAGATATAAAATTTAATCAAAACTGTTTCAGTGGGTTTTATATAAAACTAACTTTTATCTATTTTTACCCTTAATTTTATTGTTAAATATCTAATTCCAAAAACTCCTCGGGAGAACCTTATTAAAACTCTAGCTATAGAACAAGTCTTTAGCCCAATCGGTAAAATGGTGTTGGCTCTAGGCAGAGATACAGACAGAAAAATGGCATCGCGAAATACTCTTTTTACTTTTCAGGGGGTCATGTAACATCGACATTTTTCAAAATCTTTAGTTCAATTTTTTTATCCCAATTTTTTTCTCTCCAAGTGGTCAAGATGAAGTGAAAATTATTACCTCTTTTATACTTATTTTAAAAGGTTAACATCATCCCATCAATATTTCTAAGATTCCTAATGATAATGCAAACACCAAATCTAGTCGAAATAAAGCCAGCAAATCTACCATACCAATGAGAATACAAGTATCAACATTTCTGAAAAAATGAACATTTTGTAACATCAATTTGTCAAAAAGTTTTATTTCAGTTTTACTTGACGCAATTTTCTATAGCATCACTTATTGCAACCTGGCTCAATTCCTATCGGTGTTAACGAATGTGTTTACTGTTTGTATTCCAGATTCATCTGACATCTGACTGATAGATACAGTATCGAGGAACCCCATAAACCGTCATATCTGTATTCGTACAATCCTACCAGCACACACTTCGTGTCGTTAAGGTGGGAGGATAGAGAAGGCGAGTTAAGGGCAGTATTTTTAAGCCTTTATATAAAAACCTTTTTTTTGGCCAAATTAAATAAAATATTTCTCCATAAGAAACACAGTTTACTTTTCTTTACATGGTGATATCAACAACTGTTGAATATCTGGAATTTAATGACAACTTTTTCTTCCCATCTAAAAAGTTTCTCATGTAATACCGCTATGCTTATGTCAGATATCAACGACAGTGGAGTGGAGGTATGTTTTATTTATTTTGGCAAAAAAAAAGCTACTTTTCCATAAAAACTGAAAAACAATTACCTTTTCTAGCGTCCTCTGCACTCCAACCTTAATCACTTATTATCGTGACAACCAATAGAAAGATGTATGTCCAATCAAATTCATTAAAATAAAACAATTTTATTTTAGCAATCCAATAAAAACCACTAACATTTCCGTAGTCTTAATTTTTAATTAGTATTTTAGTTAAAATAACTATCGAATTAGTCTAGTTGAAGTTTGAAATTCAAGGGGCAGGTAGATAAATACAAAATATGGTACGTTTAGAAAATGGTAACCGTTCACTTTAATATTAATGGTATTTTAATTTCTATTCGCAAATAGATTTTCATTTATTTGTCTAGCTGTGATTGGTTCCCCGTATTCGTCCGTTGCAACTTTTCTTTTTATCACCGCGTCTTATTACCTGTTCAGGTTATACGCATATGTTACTCTAGGGGGGTGAGGACGAGTAAGGGAAACATTTTAAAGGCATTTGCGTGGGGGAAGAGTGGGAATCCACGATAAAAAACCTTAATAGACCCCACAGTGATTCAAACTCCGATTCTATCGTCTTAATTGAGCAAGTTTAACACGATAATGACTTCTCAATATCATTTGATCTTTGAAGCGGGCTGTTGTGATTTTAAGAAAATTAATTTTATCCAACTTCTAAGGAGTTCTACGGACTACGGACTTAAGGATCGGGACTTTGAGGACAGATTAATTTGTTAGTGTAGAGTCAATCTCTTCTTACGGACTTGGTAACTTACGGATATGATGGATGCAGAGAGGGCGTAACGTAGAATGCATAGATGGCTAGATCGTTTGTGAATATTTTGATCTGTATGTTTAGAANTTTTGTAGCTGTGTGACAAATTCTCACATCCCAACAATCTGCAAACATAAATAAAATACTTCTCCAATTAGATACGCTTGGTTTAATTTTATACACATATTAATTTAAACAATTCTTGATATATTACATTTTAAATCAGTCGGTAGTGTGTTTCTATACTGAGATAAAGGTCCCGGTTTCGATTCCCGGCATGCCCTAACAGCTTATCATTGGTGAAATGTGGGGTTTCCCTTTCAAAGTGATTAATTAACGGCCGGGGGAAGGAGGGGGTTTAGATGTATTGCCTTTTATATATTTAAGTTATTTTATAAGTAGGGGTGTGTGAGATCGACTTTTTGGTTCAAGATGAGATAGGAAACGAGACTCAACCATCAAGACGAGAGCGGGAATTTTAGAATTCCTTATTTCGAGACGGGAACAGGAATTGAAAATGTAAAACTAACTGTTTCTAAATTTACCAAAATTACGTACCCTAAAATACTGACATTATTTAGTTTGTTAAATGAATACAAAGGCCCTAAAAGGGTAAATTTAAACAAATATATATAAAGTTGAAAATTCAAGCAATTTTTAATACTTTTGCTATAAATTAGGCTACATAAATTATAAACATTTATGAAACACATATTACATCTAAATTTACATCTAAAATAGGGTGAGATACATAGTTATATTTAAATAATAAAGAAATCACGAAAAGCAAGTTTAAAAGTAAATTAAATATGAAAAAAAAGCAATTCCCTAACTTTTACCGACAATTGGGTTGGGAACGGGAAATATTTCCAAAATTCGGAACTCCACAGCCCCCTATTTATTAGTGATGTGCTGATATAATCGGTCGGTTCAGAAATTGCATTTTTAATAACTCAAATTAATTTTTTTTAATCTTGATCATTCATCTTGGCTGTAGAGTGGTCTAGGGCAGCAATTTTCAACCTTTTTCAACTAACGGCACACTGAACAAAGTATACCATCAATTTATTAAGGATAAATTTTATAGTTAAAAATCGGATATCAAGGTTATGTACCAAAAGTTCAATAGTTAAAATGTTAGTAATTGTGTGTTATTTTCCAAAATAATTTTGACAATAGACTTAAAAAGGTATAGTTTTATTTTTAAAAAAATTAACTTTATTTTATCTTCACCCAAAATCCCGTGGCACATCTACTGAGCCTTAGTGGCACAATGGTTGAAAAACTTTTGACTATGATAACACAATCATAATATAATAGATGGCCGATGATGGGGAGGTTGGGGTTCTAATCCATGTCAGGTGTATTGAGATTGTATTTTCCAGGATGGTTATCTACTCTCCCTCCCAGAATACGCAGATACATATCCTCTAAATTCAACCTTCATCAC
Organism: Timema poppense; assembly: GCA_902141375.1. NCBI lineage: Eukaryota > Metazoa > Arthropoda > Insecta > Phasmatodea > Timematidae > Timema > Timema poppense. Next base: position 108,228 of record CABFOV010001178.1, read on the forward strand.
TCCTTAAAATACCAGCGCAATCAGCACATTTGCCTTCCATAAATTGTCTCTTGAATATTTAAGAATCAAATAGCCGAAGCTATTACTTATGCTTTTTATAGAGAAATTATCCATCTAGATATCATATTCTGAAATTTGAAAAATTGCACCTGAACACGGGAATCGAACCGGGGCCTATGGCTTAGTCCGCCAATGCTCTACCCACTGAGCTATCAAGGAATCGTCTCATACCCAGGGTCATTATTCACTCATATTTTAAGGCAGAGTCTATGATGAACGCGCGGAAATCATCGGCGATCCCTTACAATTATAATAATTATACAAGTGGCAGCATGAAGCCAACTCCAAATCGAAGATGGCTGCGTTATCTGATAGCTCGTAATCTTAATAAAAAAGAAATCACACATTAGTAGCCGACGATTTCCGCACGTCCATCATAGACTTTGCCTTAAAATATGAGTGAAGAATGACCTTGGGTACGGAACGATTCCTGGATAGCTCAGTGGTTAGAGCATTGGCGTACTAAGTACTAAGCCAAAGGTCCCGGGTTCGATTCTCGTGTCATTTTTCAATTTTCAGAATATGAAATCTAGATGGAGTATTTCTCACTAAAAAGCATAAATAGTTGCTTCGGCTATTTGATTCTTATTTACTTTCGTAAATGTGGCAATGAACTTTCGAAATCCTTATGCCCCAGGGTAAGTTATTAGCAAGTAAGATAGCAACACACTGCTATATCCTCATCAAAGATAATTTTCAACTATTGTTGATTAGTAAATGCTCAACTAAAGACATTTTTCTATCAAGCCTCTATGAAAAATAATCCATGGCCACTCCTTATGAAGGACGTGTCATAATAGGATCCAAGAACTGTGTCTACATGACTGGAAATGAGGGGGGAAAGAATGAAGTCTAGAAGAAAGAGGGATTTTTGTCGGCTTCTTTATTCATCAAGTTTTGGGCCGAAGAACCCATACGTGGCCTTTAAGCGTAACTACTAATCCTCTTAGTTACGGCTCCAGCTTGCATCCAGGAGGTCAATTCAAAACTTTCCTAGGGACACTCTTATATAAATATTTCCAATAAAAAGTTAGTCCCAACTTTTGTTTTAATTTTTAACTTTTTTATATAGAAAAGGTAATCATGAACCATTTATTCCTTGAGATTTCAATGCAAAAGTATAAAGGTCAAAGGGTCTAACCAACATAATTTAAAAAAATTAGGTTAGGCTATGTTTTATGTTATCTAGTTCAACGATACTTAACCGGGGGCAGCTAAAGTTTTTTTTAGGGGGCTTCAAAAAATTATGTAAAATGTTATTTGCTTATTAATGAAGTCAATTATCTTAAATTTTACATTTTGAAATAAAGAATTCGATGATCGTAAGCATGTAAGTAGAGTAGACTCGATTTTACAAGGTAATGGAAGGGAAAGCATGGGTAATAGAAATCACGGATAATACAAATAATCCCCATCTGATTAATATCGCCATTAAAAATTTGCTGCCCTTTGTTTGAACTTAATTGTGTGAAAAAGGGTTTAGCATAATGGTAAATATTAAAACGAAGTAGCGAAATCGATTTCGAATCGACTCCTGCATGCGAATAGCATTATGTAATACAAATGAAATAAGAATACATAAATTAGTGGAAAGTGTTCAACAACAGAGGTTCCATTAAATGCATTTAGATAAGTTAATTTAGTTTTTTTAAATATTACATCAGTAAATAAAGTCACTATTTTATAATAAATCTTAATGAGTAATATGTTATTAAAAGCTAGGGCGCCACGAAAATATTTTAGGATATTTAGGGGGCCACCAAATAATATAAGTTTAAAAATCACTAGTTTATAATACACCCTCTTACCTATAATTGGCCCAACCCTAACTTTATTATAAATGATTTAAATAATAATTTGTTCCTTAGTTTTGTACTCAATATGAATATTTTACAAACAGCTCAAGTGGCTTGATCAGCATGGACTATAAATATTATTATGACATTCATTGGTCGTAAACCTCACTGTTTTATATTGAAGGAAAAGCAAGGTTCGGCTATTGATGACCTAAAAATTGTTCAAAAGTGACAAATATAAATACATTAAAAATCCTTAAAAATTATACCAAATATTCAGAAAATGATCCAAAAATATAAATGAAAATTCGTAAAAAGGATGCAAATGGGTTGATAAAAGGCCGCACTTAATCAAAGGTCCCGGGTTTGATTACCGCATCCAGGAGTTATTTTAAAATTTAATCGAATAAAACCCTTATATTTGAGTGTTCATGTATTTTCAAAACATCAATACTTTTAAACATAAACGGCTAGAAAAAATTATTTAAAATATGAAAATATGATATAAAAATTTGAAACGTTAGAAAGCGACCTAAGAAGAATACGTTTCTAAAACCCCTTCTAAAAGGTATACAACGTTTACATACCAGTTAAAATATTCACGTACATTTATTATCCATCACAATATTTTTTTCTATTTTCTATTAAAAATGGTTCTAATTCTATATTGGTCGAATTCTTTATTTCTAGAATCCTAATATTTAAATTTCTTTATACTCTCGACTCCAAATTGGAATCCTCGAATCTTTTAAAAAAAATGTAGAATTTCTGGTTAAACTTAAACTAATTAAGATTGAATTTAAAATAAAGCTGCTTAGTAATGCTTGGTGACACCGAAAAGTCACATTATGTTTGTCATGTCTATTATGGTTTAAATAATAAATAGAACACTTTTTTTTATTAAATGAATTATATTAATACAATATTGTCTCTTTTTTTGTGATTTTGTTACTCTACCAACTACATAAGTCAATGCAATAGCTTAGAATTGTTATTTGAAGTCAAGGTCTTTAAAATTGGGTTCGATAGACTTTTTTGAGATTCTTACCAATCTCGAATCTCTAAATTATTATAGGATTATAGGGATTCTATCATCCCATCTCTACTTTCTATGCATCTGATGATGAAGTAAAAATTTCATCATAGCTTAGCAAGCAAGTCGTCAAAACACGGTGAGGTTTCATCTTCTATACAAGATAAGAATAAGCAAACAAGAGAGAACTGAGGACAATCCTATTCTAGAAAACAATCAGTTCTTAATGATGGACGTAATTGGATACGAACAATAGCCTCTGGCCCGATGTTTAACGGGACATCTAATAATTCAACAACGGACGGAAATTGAAACCACAACGCGCGGTGACCCACGATCAAGGTTTGTTAGATTTTTTTTATTCACCACGTCTAGCTATCCAAATCTAATCACACTAGCAATATATATAAAATGTACCTGCATATGCGAGGAGGGAGAGTAGAAAACCATTTAGGGAAATAAATACAACCTCAACGCAACTTGTTAAGATTCAAACCTTGACCTTCCAAGCACCTTAAAGCCAGTCTAGATTAACTGTACGTTTTATCCACCGTCTTCAACGATGTGGGTTCTATTATTTAATTACTATTATTTTTTGAGCTATATAAATCAGTAGCACAACTTCCTTCGGAGGGGAAGTAAACTGTCTATCCAGGTCGATTGTGGCATGTAAAAAAATCCTGTAGTGTATGTGAAACACCTTTCTTTGAAAAATTATCGTGTTCTGGTACAGGATGGGGACGAAACCATTAAACTATTAATAACTTGAAAATTAACATTTTAATTGGAAAGTAATTATTCACTAGATAAATGAAAGAAAAATAAATACTACACTTTTTCACTTTATGAAAATAATATCACTCAGGTGAGCTCAACCGGATGTCAGACAAACCTCAGAACGTTGTCCATCACTTTTCTCAGCAAAGACCGTCTAATTGTTTCCATATCACCCTGTATAACCAGTCGGTCCAGAAATTACACGTTAAATATCTCATATAAATAAAACTTTTTTTGTTAAATTAGTGCATATGTTTTAATATCAGATTATTAGTGTAAAGGAGACTGTCATTGAAATTAAATAATAACAATTTATATTACCATACTTGCTGAACAGGAGATTCGAGACGTGTCAATCTCGTTTAGAAAAGTTCTAAACTGAAAACGCATATTCTTCGAATAAACTTGGAATTCGTAAAACCTTTACCTACAAGGATGCCTCCTCTTAATTGCAACAGTGTAACTACCAGGTGAATATCCTTTATAAAGTAATGACGACACAAAGTAATATACTCGCTTCCATGCTAAGTTCAACAACCCCTAAATCTTACCGGTTTATTGCACATACCTGAACTCGTTTGGTAGGGACAAAAAAAAAATGAACTAAAATTAAAAAAGATGCTATTATGTTATCAATAATAATGGTAAACGCTTATATATGCTAATTTTAACACTCCACCCAACTTCTTGGTCGATAATATAAGGTTACATTGCGTACATTACATATTATTGTCCCACAAATCTCATAATGTCAGTGTATATATCCTTGTTTATTTTTCAAGGCACGTCTTTGTTGCTAATTATAAATAGGGACAAGATTTTGCCTGTTTGCCTCTTTTTTTCTTTTATCGTAAAACATATACAGTTAAGATATACAGGGTGTCCACCATGAGATTACAACATTTTAAACACATACAATTTGAAGAGAAATACGTACAGAACCATTATTAGACATTAAAATTATAATAAAACTCATATGCACTGACTCATGTAAACTATTGGAGGGAGGCGGGTAGGTGGGCCCAATGGTTTCAATTTTATGCCGAAAATATTAAACTTTCAACGTCATGAGGGAGAAATAAAGACTGTTAACGTTAACAAGAGGTTTCTAAAGAAACATATTGAAGAAATTCCCAGAAACTAAGTGTTCAATCGGGTTTAAATCTTTACAATCACAAGGAATATCATTTTTACTACACGTATTGGAATATTATTGTGGTAAATATGTTCCTAATAAGTAGTAGCCTAACCTGTGGAGCGAAAAGAAGATCACCCTGGAAATCTCTTCTTATCGTGAGCAGCCTATAGTAGGCCTACTTCTACCCTGCCAAGCATCACATGACTTTATTCATATGGCCTGTAAGGTATTTATTTTTTGTAGGTTCTCTTCTGTAAATGATTGCTTCATATCTTAGTAAATATAAATTAAGTATACAAAGCCAGAAGAAAAAAATAAATAAATTCAACCATTCAATTTTTAGGGGGAGGGGGGCAGTCCCCTCATGACAATTATTGGGGGGCGGGGCTAACACACTCGGGCCCCCTAGAATCGGCGCCTATGGACTAACACTCACAATGTTTCTGTTAAGTTCAGTTCATTTTAGTCCAGTATACTTCCACATTTAACCTTAACTTGATTTAAACACTAAGCTCATTTAGTTTATTTTAACGATGAATGGAGGTCAGGGTTAAAATCCTGAATGGGTAAACAAAGGGTGCATATTTCTAAATTGTTTCCCTCTATCCTTCCACAAAAAATGTGGGTACATTACCTCTGTTTGAGATATTTCTCATTATTAACACACTAGTGTTATTAATAAATATATAAATATTAATTACACTAAATGTGCTACACATAAATATGCTGAACTAATAGATTGGAGGAAAATGGGGGGCATTATCTCTGCATGATATCAAATATGAGTATTTATTAATTACGGTTATAGCCTCATCTACATATTATTTAAATTAAAAAATGACATTTGAACACGGGAATTGAACTTGGACCTACAAACTATGTTTTGATTTTTTTATAAAACTAATTCGTTACGTCTGAACAAAGGGGAGAAAATACATTATAAAAAACCTTTGACGAGAAAGTGCATAAAAAAAAGATTGAAAATGTAGGCCTATATGTGTGTTATGATTGTGGAGGTGGAATATTGATGTAGACATTCTGTTCACAAATGCACATATTGTTAGTGTTCATCTGGACAAGTCTGTAACCTGAACCTAGCTAATACGGTAGTGGCTCGAAAATTATGTTACGTGATGTCATTTTAGGTTGTCGGTGTTATTGTTTAATTTTTTTTTAGTGCCGCGTGTCTTACTACCTGTTCAGGTTATACGCCTTTGTACTAATTACTCTAATCTTAAATCTAGGACAGACACAAAATCTATCCTCCCTCCGTCAATTCATCACTGTGAAAGGGTAAAACCCCATTCCAACAATGATAAATTTCTTGGACATGCCAGGAATAGAACCCAGAACCTTTAGCTCCGTAGGTGGACGCACTACCGACAGAGCTAAGCTTCATAATTTTCTAGCATGATTTTTTTTCTTCTAAGTTATATCCACAATCAAATTTATAGATTTTTTTTTACAAAAGAGCTAATTTGTTTTTAAAAAAAGGTGAGGAGGGTGCACATCATAGGCTTTCTCGCTAGTGTAAATAATAAAGAGATATTTACTTAAAGTTCATAAGATATTTGAAACGAGATAATATACATTGTTGCACATTTTACCTAAGAAAATAAATGAAATAATATAGAGGAAGTACGCCAAATATGGAATGCCACTTTCATTTTGCTTTGTAAAAAATGTATTTTAATTAATATAACAAAGAAATATTCAATAATGACATTCTTATTTAGTCTACTAACAGTAGCTAAATTATTATTTTTGAATTAAATAAAAACATATTTTATAAAAGTTAAAATGTAAAAAAAAGCATTTTTTCCAGTGGAATAAAGTGTTCTAAATATGGAATATGACTATTTTTTTTTAATAAACCTAGGATATTCATTATTTTACATGGATTATGTTAACCGTCAATGTTATTGATTAATTGAACAGTATTAGAATATAACATATAAAACGGTTTGGTAAATAAACTAAAATAAAAAAAACTACTTATTTTAAATAGATAACCAAAATGTTATTTGCAAAAATCACATACAAAATAACTTGCTTCATTTCCAGAGCATTCAATATGTGCTCATTCCTCGCACACAACACATTTGATCCAATCTTCACCTTTTTTGTCTTCGGAAAATTTTTCGTCGCAAAACAAATACTATTCCATTTTTGGGACAGTGGCCTATTCCATTTTATGGCACTTTCCAGATTTAAATATGACCTAGCCTAGCACACGTTGTGTCTATCTTAGAAACATTCATGATATACTGTTATATAGCCCTTTTAGTATATATTTAAACAACTAAGTTAGTGACAAGCTGTATTTATTTGACTATTCAAAATAATTAATATAGTACTAAGCTTTAAAAAAGTAATAGTCAGCGTTTACAATACAAACAAGTGTAAAGCATAGGAATATCGGCTGACATCACTGACCTTCATATGCCAGACTACAGGACAGCTACCCTTTAAATTCAAGCTATATCCCTCACACTACCAACCTTAGTTTTATAGATACCCTCCTATTCCATATTAAGGCACTATTCCATATATGGCGTACTTCCTCTACAGTGTTAGCGACATGAGGAATTCTCACCCACAGAGAATTATATCAATTTCCAAATTTAAAGACTCTCGTAATATATATGTATTATATATATTATTTATATATATATATATATATATAAATAAATACAGGATATATATATATATGTCCTAGACGAATTGGAAAATCCGGCTTATTGCAAAAGGTGCCCTCAATTTACAATGAGTCAGGTTAATTGGAAAATAATATAATATTTGCTAATCAGCCTTATAATTTTAAGGCGTATTGCAATGAGCCCATACAGCCTTAGTCTATTAAGGATATACACCTTTGTTCACTCAATCAGTATAGTTGACTCCAGGTTTATTGCAGTACGCCCGGGATAGTGAAGGCTTATTAAAAAGTCTACAACAGCGGTTCCCAAACTGTGGGAAGTGTAATTAGTCCTGATGGTATGCCGTGAGAAGCCAAATAAAACAAACAGATTCAAGTCGTAAAAACATGAACACATAAAATTTAATAAATATATTACGACCCTGACTAACCTAAATTAAAATAGACTCAATCAGTGATTGGAGGGGTGGCAACATTGATTAAAGCTCTGAGAAAAGGTGCAGCCACTTAGGAAACTATTGGTTTTTTAAAAATATATTTCAAATAATGATTTTTATATTTAATATGCCCTCATTTTTGAAATTATATGTTATTTTATATCTCAAAGGGGTGTGGAGATACGATAAAAATTGGTCGTTTCCCTTAGTCTAAGCTACTCTCAAGTTTATTTTCATAAGGAAATGATAACTTACATTTTGTTTTAATATTAAGCGATACATATATAAGAATTTTAATCTAGTCGATTTTGATATTACAGTCAACTCTCGATTATACGACCTTTCACGGTTTCCTGGAAAAGGCTCGTTATTTCGAAGGGGTCGTTATTGGAATTTTAACAGATTTTGTTCCATCCCTGACCTTCATACGAAAAAATTGCATTTTTTAGACAATACGTGAAAAATTAAATAAAATAAAACCTACCTATTTCTTGAAGAAGGTACTCCTTTCACTAATTTCGTCAAAATTATAAGTTCGTATCAAATAAAAAAAAATAGCTTGGGTCATCAAAAATCGTTAACAAAATCCAACCAAAAACGTAACCAAATCAAAATAACAATGTTAAACAATAGCATGGGTCGTCAAAAATTGTTCACAAAATCAAACCAAAATAGTAACCAAATCGAGAATCGAAATAACAATGGCAAAAGCAAGCCTGGCGCGTGATGTAGCGGCAGTCGCGCGCGGGGAAACATTGTCTTGCTTGTGGGAGGGGGTGGACAGAGTCAAGTGATATTGGCTGGCATTGATGAGGTGGTGTCTTTTTTTATACCTGACCCACCCCAGTTACTAGTAATACAGCGTTCACAAAGATAATTGCAACGCAGCGACCTAAATAAATGCAACAAACACATTTTACAGCCAATTTCCTTAAACTTTTCAAACTTTTTTTCCCACATTTTTCACGGTTCCTCAAAAAAGGGCCGTTACTTCGAGAGAGACGCTATTCCCGGGGTCGTAAAATCGAGAGTTGACTGTAAATATTTTTCTCTTCTTTTCTAAAAAATAAAATCATTAATTTTAGGGTTGGATAGATTATTTTAAAAATCTCTGAGAAAGCTTATGAAAACCCCAAATCTCGAGTTTTAGCCCACTTGGTAAAATAGTTTCGTCTCTAGTCAGAGATGCAGACCGACATTATTACAAAAACACTTCTTCCTATTCAGGGGTTCATGAAACATCGACATCCATCAAAATCTCGAGTTTGATTTTTTTGACAATTACTATTTTTTCTCAACCAGAAAGTTGTAAGAACGTAAAAAGTAACAATATGTATTAATGTATTAACCTACAAATTTCATCTCATGGCCAATATTATTAAAAAGTAATCTTTCTTTATTTATTTAACATATGCACAATTGTGCATACATATTAACGTCTCACGCTGTATTCTTTGTTCAAGGTCATTCTTAAAATTATTTTTTAATATATTTTTTTGTTAAATAGTTACGAAGTTGTTAATACCGTGTTGGTAAAACATTTATGTGATCTACAGCAAAATAAAGGTTGGTGACTTCTGCTTTAAAAAATTACATCCAAGAAACCATTTAAAATTAATAAAAATTGTTCAAACGGCAGCATAAATCTACCATGAATCACCGATGGAGTGTGTTTCGGATTGTTATTAAATGACCGACGATTTTACACATCTATTACCAACAATCCCTTAAATTATGAGCGATAAATGGTCTTAGCACAGGATTAGCCCTAGATAGCTCAGTGGTAAGATAATGACGTTCTAAGTTGGAGGTTCCGGATTTGGTTCCAGATTTTAAAAGAATTTTTAAACAAAGTTAATTATTTACATTCAATAAAATAATATAGATTTGAAGTCATTTCACCAACTTATTAGCGTTTTGAGCTTTCAGAATTTTTTCGTAAAAACGTTTCATTGCCTTGGAATGCTTATTCCTTTTTGCCTTTTACATATATTCTGCCATCTTTAAACTTTTGTGGGGCAATTTTTTTAAATAATAAAAATTGTTTTTCCACCATTTTTACACGTCACACATCTTTAAAAACATTAAATGCAATTACACTCAGTCATACTCAAAGAAATCCTGTCATCAATGTCACACTTGCCACACTGACTTGAAAGCGGGGGAGATCCAGATAACAATCCCTAAAGAGAGATGATGATGATGATGTGTAAGGGTGATAAGCTGTACAAACATGCCAAAACCACTAGTGACAAAGTTATGGTTTCAAGGACGGACACCTAGTGATTTGAGAGTGAGAAGGGATGAGTTGTCTGCTCTACTTTGACCAGGCCGCTCTGTTTCGGCTATTGCGGGGTTGTATCAGATATATTTTCAAAATCCAGGGACAAAATATGATGAACCTCAGCTTGTATCAGTTTTCACGAGTATCAGATTGAATATTAATGTGAATGAAGTACCACTATAAAGTTAAAAGAAGTCTGAACTCCATGCACATCTTGACTCTGCCTTTAAATTGGCGTGAACAATTCGAGATCTATATTTTGACTTGATGAATCCGATCGTAGAGAACGTCGATTCTTACACCCAACTAAGCGAATCAAAACAAATGCACAAGGAAATGACCAAATTCCAATTACATTTATAAAAAAAACTTTTTTTATGTTTTAAACTCTATAAGAGATATTATTAATCATTCTCTACAAGTAGGAAGTTTTACATCTTTCTAGAAATATGTAAGAGTGAGGCCTATTCCTAAATCCCCTATGCCAACCTCCTCAGTAAGAGATTATAGAACTATAAGCATACTTCCAGTGCTATCAATAGATTTTGAATATATCTTACACAGACAAATCCACAGCTTCATAAATCATCACAAGCTGCCTAAAAAATACCAATTTGGGGATCAATCACATCACAGCACTACCATAGCCCTCATAAATGTAACTGATGATATAATACTATCAATAGATAGAAAACCGTTAACGCTTTTGGCACTGTTAGACTTTAGAAAAGCTTTTGATACCACTAATCTTGATATTCTTCTTGCTAATTACAAACAAACTTTCATTTTTCAGTAAGTTCAGCTCAATGGATGCAGTCATACCTAACTGACCACCAGCAATGAGTCATGATAGGTGACAGACACTTGCTCATCATGGCGTTCAATGACATTTGGAGTGCCACAAAGTTCGGTACTTGGCCCACTCCTTTTGTCAATGTGTCATGATAGGTGACACTCGGTCAACATGGCGTTCAATGACATTTGGAGTGCCACAAAGTTCGGTCCTTAGCCCACTCCTTTTCTCAATGTGTCATGATAGGTGACACTCAGTCAACATGGCGTTCAATGACATTTGGAGTGCCACAAAGTTCGGTCCTTGACCCACTCCTTTTCTCAATGTGTCATGATAGGTGACACTCGGTCAACATGGCGTTCAATGACATTTGTAGTGCCACAAAGTTCGGTCCTTGGCCCACTCCTTTTCTCAATGTGTCATGATAGGTGACACTCGGTCAACATGGTGTTCAGTGTCATTTGGAGTGCCACAAGGTTCGGTCCTTGGCCCTCTCCTTTTCTCAATGTGTCATGATAGGTGACACTCGGTCATCATGGTGTTCAGTGTCATTTGGAGTGCCACAAGGTTCGGTCCTTGGCCCTCTCCTTTTCTCAATGTGTCATGATAGGTGACACTCGGTCAACATGGCGTTCAATGACATTTGGAGTGCCACAAAGTTCGGTCCTTGGCCCACTCCTTTTCTCAATGTGTCATGATAGGTGACACTCGGTCAACATGGTGTTCAGTGTCATTTGGAGTGCCACAAGGTTCGGTCCTTGGCCCTCTCCTTTTCTCAATGTGTCATGATAGGTGACACTCGGTCAACATGGTGTTCAGTGTCATTTGGAGTGCCACAAGGTTCGGTCCTTGGCCCTCTCCTTTTCTCAATGTGTCATGATAGGTGACACTCGGTCAACATGGCGTTCAATGACATTTGGAGTGCCACAAAGTTCGGTCCTTGGCCCACTCCTTTTCTCAATGTGTCATGATAGGTGACACTCGGTCAACATGGTGTTCAGTGTCATTTGGAGTGCCACAAGGTTCGGTCCTTGGCCCACTCCTTTTCTCAATGTGTCATGATAGGTGACACTCGGTCAACATGGTGTTCAGTGTCATTTGGAGTGCCACAAGGTTCGGTCCTTGGCCCTCTCCTTTTCTCAATGTGTCATGATAAGTGACACTCGGTCAACATGGTGTTCAGTGTCATTTGGAGTGCCACAAGTTTCGGTCCTTGGCCCACTTCTTTTCTCAATGTGCCATGCATGATAGGTGACACTCGGTCATCATGGTGTTCAGTGACATTTAGAGTGCCACAAAGTTCGGTCCTTGGCCCTCTACTTTTCTCAATGTTTATAAATGATCTCACAAGTTTTTTCAACATTCTCAACATCATCTATATGCCGATGATTTCGAACTTTATTTCATATTGATAGTGCCGTGGATAACGAATGCTGACTTAAGTGCAACATATAATTGGTCACTACAAAATGGTCTTAATGTCAATCCTAAAAAATCTCAATTCATTGTAACAAGGTCAAAAAATTACTAAATTACTCCACACATTAAGTTTCACATCTGTACAGCAAATAAATTTAAATAACAGCTTAATTTCATTTGTGCCGGTTGTTAATAACTTTGGTTTACATATATATGAAAACCTAACATGGAATAATTATGTGAAACATATGTAAAAAGGTGTTCTTTGCCTTACACTCACTTAAGCGCCTGAAAAAATGTACACCAATGAATATTAAATCCACTCCTATCCAATCCCTTATCCGCCCACTTTTCGACTATTGTGATGTAGTTTATAATGACCTGACAGCTGACCTTGAGACAAGATTACAAAGACTCCGAAACACATGTGTTAGATTTATATTTGACCTCTGGTCGCGTGATCATATTTTCCCATACTACAAGAGACTAACTTAGCTATGACTTAAAGAAAGAAATCTACACTCGATGACCATCATAAAGAAACTATTGACTTCCAACTACCCACAATACCTTTCTTCACGTTTACTTAAAATCACTCAACTCTGATAATAATTTCAACATTCAATCACAAGAAAACTCAACTTTATTCATTCCTCTCCATGATTAAAATCATTACTCAAATTCTTTCACTGTTTCAGCTTTTCTTTCACGGAATACCCTAAACAACGATATAAAGGAATTAGAATTGAATGAATTCAAGCGAAAAGTCGCAAATAATCTGCGTGTGGAAGTTCATTCGTGAGATTGAGGAGTGTGAGACGTGATCACACCTTCTTTTGTGTGTGTGTGTGTGTGTGTGTGTACGTTATAGTATTACGTAATCACTGTATATTTTATCTATAGTTTTTATATATTTTTTGTGTGTTTATATATATATTATTTGGTTAAATTTCATTTTGACTGTATTGGTTAAGTTTCAAGATGAGGCGGTAGCCTTAAATTTGCCATTAAATTCGAGTATTATTTTTATTGGTCCAAACATGGATAACAGTTTAAAATCGGCCCATTTCAAAGTTGGGGGATCGTTCTTTATCAGTCAGAATGGATTTCCATTTATCTGTGATTGAAGAATTCTGGTAAATTTGTGTTCCAGTTTGGCAAGAGAAAGCAAATCATCTTCAATCTCCGAGTCAGAAAGGTAGATTTTTTCCTTGAATTTTTTATTTCAAAGTGGAACGCTTCCCGCTATAATTTAAATGCTAAATTGAAGTAGTTGAAATCAGAAAAATGAAGGGAATTATGGCCATGGGATGGGTATGTTGCGTCAATGAATCATTCGGAAAGCGGAATGCTTCCAATGATACGCAGGAATTGTAGAGCTACATCCAGCCACACGCCATCGGGTAAAAATTTATTTCACAGTGAAAAATTAAAACTCAAAATAATTATTTACATTTCTATTACCAATTTTCTACTTGTGGTTGTTCAACCTGCGTCTCAGGTGTCATTTTTTTATTTAGAATTGCTAATGAATTGGATATTTAGATACAAATCTCAGTCAGGTCTACTTAAACATTTTTACTATATTGTTTTCTATTTTCTCTCCAAGAAAATTCGATTACATTTCCTCTGAATTTTTCCTCCCCATTCCTACTACATCAATAAAAAAATATATACCCACTTCGGTGACCACATGGTCTAACGCTCTACACTAGCAGTGGACTAGACTGCCGATGAGGGGAGATCAAGGCTAGACACTAGGTCGAGTGTACTGAGGGTACTTTTTATAAAATGGTTTTCCACTCTCTCTCTCTCTCTCGCCACACAAATGCGGGTACACTTCTTATAAATGTAACCTTCCTCATACCTAAGCCCATTAGTGTAATTATTACATAAGCGTATAGCCCTGACAGGTAGCAAGACGCAGTGCTAAAAAAAAAATAATTAAGATGAAACGAATAGGTGGTAAGACGTGATAGAAAACATAAAAACGGTAAGTGTATATACATATGCAAACTAATAAATTAATTTAAGGTATATCTAATTTTTAATGTTCATGAGCACTTAAACTTAAGAGTGCTTGGTATAATTGACGTGGTTGAGAAACTAAACTCTATCTGCATCCATTCCAAATAATGCCTTCCTCTTTCTAAAGCTGTACCAATATTTGTCTTACGTATTATTACTAACAATGGTCAGGTGGATGACGTCATTGGAAAGTTAATTCTACATCGACAAGTGTATCAGCTCGTCTCTTCTGTAAGTGTCACGAACTGGTATTTGTGGGCTAGAAAGAGTCTAGCAGTTGGCTGAGACTGCTCCAAGCTACAACTAGTTCTAGTTCTATGGATAGTCGAGGACCTGTGAGTATGCTATGACGTCGACAAACATAGCAAAGTAGCTATCTGGAACTATTCCAAGATACATCTAGTTTCATGAATATTCAAAGAGCTGTTAAATATATTGTGACATCATACAAAGTAATTTGGAGCCACTCCTAGCTAAACCTAGCCATGCATAGTAAAATATATGTAATTATGCCGTAATGTCTTACAAACATAACAGAATGGTTGTTTGGAACTACTCCAAGATACACCTAGTTCCATGGACGGTCAAGGATTTGTAATTATGCTATGACGTCAACAAACATAGCATAGCATTTATTTGGAGCTACTCCAAGCTAAACCTAGTTCTACGTATAGTCAAGGAGTTGTGAGAATGCTATGGCGAAAAATCAAACATACCAAAGTAGCTATTAGGAATCACCACAAGCTACACCTAGTTCCATGGACGTTCGAGGAGTTGTAAATATGCGGTGACGTCATATAAACATAACAGAATAGTAGTTTGAGTCACTCCTAAATACAAACTTCTAAGTAAAAAAGTTGTTAGAATTTATGACGTCAGACAATTAAGGCGAACAATTTGCTGATACCTCTAAAAGTTATTCTTTCCTCATTGATAAGTTATTATTATTATGTTGAGGTGTGATACAATCATGACCAAGCATGCTCCCAACCACATTAATCTGAATCTTTCTAAATGTACGGTCAAATAGTTACTGACCCATTTGACTCTGGACAATGTACAAAATGTAAGCCGTAGCTTACAAACTTACAAAATATTTTAATTAGAAATATACTGGTTACCATCTTGAGTAGAATCTCATATACACTACCAAAAGATAGTGTTTTATATCTACGTCTAATTATAGGGTTAAATAATAAAATAAAAGGAATCTGATAAAAAAAGGATATTTGAGAAGAAATCCACCGACATTCACGTTTAGAGAGGTTAGGAAAACCACGAGGATTCTTCTTCTTCTTGTCTTACTGCACGTCCGGAATGTACATATTTAATCAAACTAATCGGGTAGGGGGTAAATTAGGTTGAGTTTGGATGAAATGTACCTGCATTTGAGAAGAGAAATAGAAAAATAAAATCTTTTAGAGGAAAGAAAACTCAGTATACCCAGTCGATACTTGGACCCTTCCCTAACTACCAATAACCAGCAAAACAAAATGAGACAGTCATTTAAACCACCTTAGCCACCGCTTCATGTTATAAACTTCAGGGCGTGAGCCCGTGATCTAGTTATACCGACCGAGCGGCCGCCACCGTTATCAATGATAGTGCTAACATTTGAGGATATTGGGTGTCATGTGGTCAACACAACCAACCCTCCCTTACAGCCGTTAATATCAGTTTTCTAGATCGTAGCTGGTACTTATTTATTCAAGTGGCTCCTCATTGACCCCATTCCAGACCCACTGCTTCACAAACAAATTCTGGAAGCTCCAGAGATCAAACCCGGGACCTCTAGATCTGTAGCCAGGTACTCTGACCACTAGACCACAGAGGCTGCATGTAAAAGAAGATTTAAATCAAATTAATAATATAATCAATTCTTTTGATAAACCAAAAAATAAACTCTTACTTTAATAAAATAACTACAAAATATTACACTGTGTCTAACAATTGAGTTCGACAATTTATCTTGGTCGGTAGCGTGTTTGTATGGTGATCTCAGGGTCTCGGGTTTTATTCCGGACATGTCCGAAATATTTGTTGTTGATGAAATGTGACTTTCCCCTTTCACAATGAAGAATGACCGGTGGATTGATGTTGTGTGTTCCAGATTTTAGTATATGAGTCGTATGCTGAGATAATCACTTAGTCCAGAAAATGCACAATAAATATTTCTAATATTTACTGTATGGGATTAGGAATTAGAAAGTTCATTGCCACACTTGGGCCTAAAAAATCACGCCACCTACACCTTAAGTGAGTTATTTCTATCCAGTCCACCCCATCACACCATATCTTTTTCTTGAGATAGTTATATCCAGTCCACCTCATCGCACCATATCTTTATCTTGAGCTAGTTCTATCCAGTCCACCCCATCACACCATATCTTTATCTTGAGATAGTTATATCTAGTCCACCTCATTACACACTATCCTTATCTTTAGCAAGTTCCATACAGTCCTCCTCATTACATCCTATCCCTATCTTGAGCTAGTTCTATCGAGTCCACCTCATTACATCCTGTATCTTTCATGTCTATTCCAATTCTATCCTCCCATCTACGTCTAGGTCTTCCCAGTGGTCTCTGCTCATTGGGTTTTCCAGTCAGTGCCATAAACTCGGCTCTAGATTTTTCAATCCATACTGGATGTCCTACCCACCGTAATTTAAGAGACTTGATTATCTTAACAATGTCATATGATGAATACAGTGTATTTAACTCATCATTATGTAACCTCCTCCCCTCCCGTATAGTCTCATCCTTTTTTTGTAAAAATTATTTTACCAAGCACCTTGTTATCGAAAACCCTAAATTTGTTTTCGTCATGTAAGGTAATAGACTACGTTTCATAACCTTAGAGAACAACCGGTAAAATTATTGTCATAGATACTCTGAGTTTTACATTCTTTTGAAAGTAGGCGAGATGTCAACAACTTGCTGACCGGGTAGGAGCATGCATTTCACGACTGTATCATTTTACAAATTTCCATTATAATATAGTTATTGCTAGTCAATAGACTACTGTTCATGAATATTTATGAAAATTTAAAAACCGTGTCATAATATTTCGTTATGTGGACTATACTCTCCCGCGCAAGGTAATATGCTTTTTATGTTACTGTGGATTCACACGTTCGCTGTAAAACGAGAGCAGTGCTGATATTTGGTCACGTGACAGCTCTAATCCAATCACAACAAGTCCGCGTGGCCAGCGTAGCCCACACTGCTCGAGTAGAGATAATTTCAACTTTTCCAGCACTTCTACAGAAAACCAGCCAAGAAGACCCGATCAGCGCATGCGCAAACTTTCAACGTGCGTTATTTATAAACACAGCACATTTTCAAGATGGCGTATCTCAAAAGTGATTATGAATATTGACCGTTTATTGGAAGCCATGAGTTTTATCGATGACAAAAATCAAATTCAGACAGTAAGTAAAACATATAATTTTATTTTAAATACAGTAACTTGCACTGATTGTAATATTTTCGTTTTTATATTTGATGTTTCAATGCATCATGGGTAAACAGAGATTCTCAACTTTCCGCGAATATGTGAACAGCTGCACTACAAGGAGGTACGGATTCTACTGTACTGCTTTCAAATTTCAGCTTAAGTGTGAATTCAGCCTTATTGTTATTCCGCACTTCCAACAATTGGCATCCAACTATATCATTGTTTGCGTTGGCCTTCTATTGCCAAACATTCTTAAGCAACTATGTTTTTTATCAAACGGGTATTGTAAATTTAAAAAATAAACCATTAAGGTGGGACCAGTACAGCTTAATCTAGAAGTAATAAAGTTAAATTATAGTCCTCCCAAAGATAAGAGTTGAAAGACATAACAACAAGATCGCATATAAGTTTTAGTGTTGTGGTTTTATTTGACCTAATTTGCATTGCAAGACTCTGGCGTGGGATGCAGTTTTTTATTAAGGTGGTTTCGAGAAGCAACAACGTTGCTCGATTGTTGTAAACTTTCATCTGCAACACTAAACTGTTCGAAGTTGTTTGTGTGAAAACCATGTAACATTATTTATTTCAAAAGTGTCTTTTTCTAAGGATGATTGGTAGCGCCATTAGAATCATGTCAAATTCCTAATAGGATAGAAATGTATAAATAATTATCATACTGAGCTCTTTCATGACAAAAAAGTCCTTCGTAAAACATGTCTCAAAATATATACGGCTTAAACTCTTTGCAGTATGTTTGAAATAAAATGATTAAGAATAAAGGCCCTACATTATTTATTGGCCTAGCGCGTGAAACTCTCCGTATATCTATGAATGATCACCAGCGTGACACCAAAATCAATAACTTAGATAAAACAATCTTTAACAAATGGCTTCCATTATAACCTCAACTTTGAGGTCTACTACGCAGAATATTTAAATCCTTTCACATAACTCAATCTAATACGTCCCAGATAGGAATACACATCAATGGATCATTAAGTCTAGAAGACCACCCAACCTAAATATTTGATAACTAGCTCGTATTTAGACCCAATTTCAATACTAGCATCACTTTACATCAACATTAAGACATATAGAAGACCCTAAAGTTAATTTTTAGTCCACAGGGAAGTTTACATACATCCTTCACATATAAGTTGGCTTCACTGAAGTCCACTTTTAGTTCAATCTATTATCTTCTAAATTTAAATATTGAAGTATTTGTAAATCTCTGTTGTCTTTACCTTTTATTTATACTTCATTTTTTCTACAATTACATCTTATTTATATAATGGCATACTATAAAAAACTTCCTAGAGTGAATGCTTTCTCCTTAATGTTTGAACATTTGAACCAAGCTTATTTTCATAAATATTTCAACTTATTGATTATATATTCTCTATTGCAAGCTAACCATAACTTTTTATATATTATCTAGTCAGTGGAATAAAAAAATAATGCTTTGGTGGCCACATGGTCTAAGGCGTCACTAGCATAATAGACTAAACTGCTGATGATTGGGGGATTGGGGTTCAATCCCAGTTGAGTGTAGTGAGGGTGGCTTTTCCTAAATAGTTTACCCCCCTCCCCCGTACCTTCACGCAAATCCTCTAAAATTCAACCTTCCTACTAAAATTAACTAGAGTAATTATATAAACGTAGAATACAAACAGTTAGTAAGATGCGATGCTGAAAAAACCCTTTAAAACCAGTTTAGAAAAAAAAAGAATTAAACGTTATTAACTCAAAAACCAGTTCAAAATATATTTATTCTGATAGCAATCGCAATACTTTATAGATATATATATTTGTTTAGGTAAGGAAATACATTGGAAGGTGTCAAGACAGCAAAGATGCCGGGGCTCTGGTTTGAAACTAGAATCTATTCAAATTGAAAGCATATGAATAATCAGACAACAAGTGGATGGAGCTCATTTTGAGAATCCAGTCCAGCCTGTTCCATTTACTACTTTGTAAGTTCTGTTAAGATAAATTATAGTTTGCAGATAAACATGATCTAGATTCTATAACATTAAGGTGGGGATGTAGTTAACGCACAAAAAAGGTAAGTGTTTTTGCAGTTTTTATAGAAAAATAATTTTTTGAACAAAATTACTAAAATAATTCTCCAGTAGAAACAGAGTTTAATTTTTTCACATGGTGATATCAATGGTTGATGAATATCTGTCATGAGAATAGCGACGTTAAATGAGAAACTTTTTAAATGAAGAGAAAGGGTTGTCATTAAATTCCGGGACACCCTTGACAGATATTAGAGAACTGTTGATATCAACATGTGAAGAAAATTGAACTATATTTTTACTGGTGCAGTTTTTGATTTCCTTTGACAAAAAAAAAAAGTTTCATGTAAAAACTGAAAAAAATAATATAGTAAGGGTTAAGACTTAGATATTATATCGATAATTAAATTTTCATGAAATGTATGTGTTTAAATTAACAATTATTAAAGATATTGTGATATTTGAATTATGTTTGAACTTTATAATAAGTTAAGTTGCTTGGTATACATATTAATTGTAACTACAGTAAGAGTCAAATGGAGTAAGCTAAAAACATAACATACATATTATTGAATGAGAATCATTTATAAGTCAAATCATAAACCAACAATTAATAAAAACATGGGTTTACTGAGATAATTAAAATATAGTGTAGAAGTGTGAATCAATTACAAATAAATACATTGAATGAAACGATATACTATAATTGACCAATTATTTAAGTGAAGGTAAAATCTAAAAATACAATACATAAATAGTTAAGTTTATAAGGAGTTAAAATATATAAACTATTTAAAACACAAGTTAAATAAGTTAATAAAATTGATGTTTCAAAAAGCAAACTTAGTATTTTTACAGTTATCTAAGCCTTACCTGGAAAATGTAGTCCCTTTACTCCTATTTTCCGTGTTGCTGTATTGCTGTTAGTTACGAGAACTCTATTTGTCCGACATGTTTCGGTGCTGATATTAACGAACCATAGTCATGGAGATGAAATTAAAATTAAATACTTGCTATAAAATACGAAAAAAGTGAAACTTAAGATAAAATTGCGAGAAAAGAAATCTTAAACTAAATATAATATTGAGTAATGCTACATTATTTGAAACAAACAGACCTACTTCGCATAGGTGATAACACACAATATGATACAACGAACTTAAGATGTTAACTGTGTTGGTGTGGTGTGTTACAGAGTTCAGTAAAATAGAAACACAGTGCTGACAACTTAATTTGAGGTGTAGTTGAATATACTTAGGTATGTAATATTAGGTAGAAGAAAGATGAAAATGAAAATATGACCGTAAAACAAGAAATAGAGAGTAGGTGTATAGGATAAGGGAAGATAAACGGTTCCAATATTCTCGGTTCCGGCTTGAACGGGTCATTTATCTACGTTGGAAGGTAGAGCAGGAAAGAATGGGTTTAAAGGATTTTTCTGTTCTTAGGTAAATATTTTATAGTGTTAATTAAATTTTGCTTAGATGAGTGTAGTTGTTCGTTAATAATAGGTTTTTTTTGTGAAGAATAGCTGCATGAATGAACAAGTTTTCTGCTGTGTTTAATTCTGAATTCTGCAACACAAAACACCAAGACAGTTAACATCTTAAGTTCGTTGTATCATATTGTGTGTTATTACCTATGCGAAGTAAGTCTGTTTGTTTCAAATACTGTAATATTACTCAATATTATATTTAGTTTTATTTTTATTTTCTCGCAATTTTATCTTTAGTTTCACTTTTTTTGTATTTTATAGCACGTATTTAATTTTAATTTCATCTCCATGATTATGGTGCGTTAATACCAGCACCGAAACATGTCGGACAAATAGAGTTCTCGTAACTAACAGCAATACAGCAACACGGAAAATAGGAGTAAAGGGACTAACATTTTCCAGATAAGGCTTAGATAACTGTAAAAATACTAAGTTTGCTTTTTGAAACATCAATTTTATTAACTCATTTAACTTGTGTTTTAAATGGTTTCTATATTTTAACTCCTTTTAAACTTAACTATTTATGTATTGTATGTTTAGTTTTTACCTTTACTTAAAATAAGTGGTCAATTTGTAGCATCCAAAAGGGGCAGATGCCAACAAAACACATAGAAAAACATAAAAATTAAAAAGATGGGGGGAGTTTAGCCTAAAGCGAGTGCCGAGGAGTTCTAGGTTGTAAATGCTAAACACAAACATTACATTCCCACAACTCGCAACCCTCGAACCAGTTGTGGATCTGTAATGTTTGTGTTTAGCATTTACAACCTAGAACTCCTCGGCACTCGCTCTGGGTTAAACTCCCTCCATCTTTTTAATTTTTATGTTTTTCTATGTGTTTTGTTGGCATCTGCCCCTTTTGGATGCTACAAAATCTGCGCCACTCTGCTAAGACACAGGCCCAATTGTGACGTTATCGATACAGAGAGCAGAATATATACAAAACTCAGTAGAGGACGAAAGGAGA
>CABFOV010001179.1:0-12790 GCA_902141375.1 Timema poppense
TAATCCAGACATTAAAATTGTCGAATGAATTAATGCAAAGATATGCAGTACCTACCTTGATTTAATTATGAATGAACATTTGAAACATCTTTTAGAACATATTATAAACATATTGTTTCGCTGTCAATATTGATAATATTTTACTAATTATTTGTGTTATTTTTAATCTTTGATAATACCCAGCCTGAAGTTAGAGTTTCAGATCACATGACTTGACGCCTGAATACATTAAAGTAGATCTAATAACTTTTTCTAGTTATCATATATGTCCATTCGTAAGTGCTGTGGGAGAAATAGTTAACGTGCTACGATTTAATTTCCCACTATAATATGTAGTTAAATAAACCCAATTATACATGGGTAGACAAGAACATTTGAGTTACAAGACCTAATCATTTATTTATTTTTAAAAACCGTTTATAAAACAAATGAGATTTTACTTATTAAATACGATAAAAATAAGTCTTAAGTTTCGGTTTATACTTTGCTGCCACTTGTTTTTAAATATTTTATAAGCCAGGGGAGAGACTCAAATTAGCATGCGGGAAAGCATAGTCCTGTTAAAAAGAGTATCCACACAATAACTAACGCAAAGAAGGACTTTAAGTGCTGGTTTCGAGATTAAAAATAAGAAAGGAAGTGAAGTAAGGAAGTTAATTTTAAAGAGGGTAGGCAAGGTGCACCTTTTGATAGACTCCAGCTTGAGTGCTATGAATGAAAATGAGGGGCTTTACAGACATGCACCTGTATTAAAACTGGAAAGGGGGGGTGGAAAAGTGAGTAAGAAGGAAGTCAAGGCCATAAAAGGCGAAAAGAAAACGAGGAGGGAGTAAAAAAAAAAAGACACACGTGGCATACTCTGTAAAGGATTCAGGCTTTACTGGTTGGAGTGTTGGGAATGCAAGAAAATATTTTTTTTTGCAGTTATTTTAGCAAAATAATGTTTTGGCCATAATAAATAAAATATTGCTCCAGTAGAAACAAAGTTTAATTTTCTTCACATGGTGGTAGCAACAGTTCTTGAATATCTTCATGAGTATAACGGCATTAGATGACAAATGAAGAGAAAAAAGGAACATTTAAGTCCAGGACACCCTTGACAGATATTCAAGAACTGATTAGGTCACCGAGTGATGAAGAAAATTAAACCATGTTTCTGCTGGAACAATACTTTATTTATTATGGGGAAAAAAATTGATATAAAAACTACATAAACACCGACTTTTTCTCGCTTAGCCTACACTCCTACCTTAAGAGAGCAACCTACTGAAGCGTTGACACTCGTTGCAGATGTACAGAAATCCCACGTTAGCTTAGAGCAGGTTTTCTATTTCAGAATGTAGTTAACGTCGACACGGAGTTGAGGGGTATCTTCATGTCCATATAGGATTAATAATCTTATATTTTGAATTTTACCATAGTGAAAAAAATCATGAAAATCTGAAATTAAATATTTTTCAAAGACGTAGTCACAAAGTCGAAGTTCTGAAATTAAAGTAAATGGTTATAAACATAGCTCTGGTACACTTGAAATTAATAAAAACAGGGTTTTTACATACTATGGTCACAACAAACGTTTCTAAGATAATTCTGTATTGTGTGGTTTTGAAGCTTCAGAGCTGTGACTCGAAAAA
Organism: Timema poppense; assembly: GCA_902141375.1. Lineage (NCBI taxonomy): Eukaryota > Metazoa > Arthropoda > Insecta > Phasmatodea > Timematidae > Timema > Timema poppense. Next base: position 1,635 of record CABFOV010001179.1, read on the forward strand.
CCTGAGTCACATTTTCGCCGAAAACAAAGAGCAGAATATGTTCGAGTTGCGCGGCCATCTCACGCTAACATAAACACATGTTGACCCATGATGCATTGCAACGCAAACTTTAATAGCTAATAACAAATTTTATAAGAACAAACAAATATGCTAAGGTGCAATTAGGAGGACTGGATGAAAATAATATATCTCTTTCAGGTTCATTCTAATGTTAACCTCCCATCTGCCTCTAGGTCTTCCCAATCCAATGGTTTATTACCATTGGGTTTGCCAGTCAGTAACCTGAACACGGTTCTAGATTCTTCCATTGGCACTGCATTTCCTTCCCACCGTAATCTAAGAGAATTGATTATACAGTACTAACAATGCCTTGTGGTTATGACGGGGTATGTAACTCATCATTATGTAACCCCCTCCACTCCACAGTATTGTCATCCCTTTTTGGAACCAATAGCTTTCTAAGCATATTCAAGATAGTCTATTTAGTAAATTACTCTAAGGGCTAGTGATAAGGATAGTTGTTTGTATAAAGTGCACTTACATTAACGAGGATAGGGTTTGAAAAATCAATGATGACGGATCACATTGTAAATATATATATTCAGAACCGCGTCTTACTACCCGTTCGGGTTATACGCTTTAAGTACTAATTACTCTAATGGATTATAGGAATTGGGAAGGTTGAATTAGAGGAACTGAACCCGCATTTGCGTGGAGGGAGAGTGTAAAACCATATAGGAAAAACCACCCCCAGTTCACCCGACCGAGATTCGAACCTCGATCTCCCCGTCCTCAGCAGTCGAGCTCAACACGACTAGCGCGTTAGCCAACTACGCCACCGAGGCGGGTCATTGTAAAGATAATCCTCAATTCACCCAGTCGGGATTCTAACCTTAACATCTCCGTCGCAGGCGATATAAAAACACTGTGCGTCTGAAGCCTTAAAACACCTGACTACTAGTACAATCCAACGCCTTAGCTCAATCGGTAGCGTGTCTGTATACTATGCTGACGGCCATGGGTTCAATTCTCGACAGAGGCGAAAAATCTATTATTGGTGAAATGTGGGTTTACCCTTTCACAGTGATGAATTAAAAGGCCGGGGGCCAGATGTTGTGTATATTCTAAATTTAAGTTGGTTTATAAGTAGTGTCCTGATATAATAAGTCGGTTCAGAAAGTGCACGGTGAATACCTCAAATAAATGAAGATGAAAAACTAGCTATAGTTTTTTTGTGTGGGTAAAATGAAATAAAAAATTACTTCAAAGATCCGCCCGCCCCCAGTCAATGTGCCAAATTACATCGTTGTTTTTAAAAACGTTGGTTTGCAATCACATGTGAATCACGCTAACGGTTTTTACGTTACAATTTTCATAGAAAGGCCCTTTTAGAAAATGCAATTTATTTATTTTTCGCGGCTAAAAGTGACAACAACTAGATATGTTATTAGTTTTCTTTTAAAAGTTTTGAGAATATAGATTTAAAGTGACAGTTAGGGATCACATGATCTGACGTTTTTATAAGTGAAAGTAAGGTAGCTTTAGAAACTTTTATTGACGTCATATAAAGTTCTTCCTATGAAAATTCGAGTCTAGGTTCTATTTATATTAAGCATACGCTAAAAGTAAAAATACTTTTACAAATGTGTAGCGCTTATATAAAATATATTATTCAATATACAAATATTTTAGAGATTTAAAAGTGGCATTCACATAATTTATTTCAGTTTGCATTTTATAGCACAAGACGTAGCTGTCATGCATAAAATAACAAATATTCATACTTATACTTATTCGGATATTCATTTTAAAAGATAAATATATTAAATATTCCACTGCTAAACAAACGTCTGTTAGAAATAAAGTATGTTGCAAACTTTTGTTGTTGTTGAAAGAAGCTCAATGTGACAAAAGCCAGTTTGAATGTAAAAATAGGGCATTTGGCAATATAAAATGAGAAACATAAAGCTTTCTAGAATAAAAAAAAATCGGGTAGAATAAGTCTCGAGCAGTATAAAACAAATGAAATAGAGAACACGTGTACTTGCTTGAATTGTAATCTGGCTGAAACATTAGATATTGAGGCTGTTTGAGGTTTACACTTCATATACATACATTGTCTTCGGGCTCGCAAGAGACTGAATCGTAAATGAGAAGAGAGGGAGAGGTTCAAACCTCATCTGGGTGCATTAGGTTGGAGGTTTTCCACAGTGGATTAAATACTGTGGTTTTACCATGTCTTTTTCACACTGTGCGGTGGACCGTACCCTTTATTTTAAAATAATAGTGTGCATATTATAATTTATAGTAGGGGCGTAGGGCTCTAACATATTTTGTCTAAAATAAAAAAAAGTTAGATATTCTCAACAAGAAAAAATGGGCGCCATTTTAACTAGATGAGGGAGTTATCTCAACTTGGATATATGGATAATTTTATTATGTTTATTTAAAACGCAAGTATACACGTTTTCAGGAGGAAAAAAACTCAACTTTTTCGTAATTTATCTTTTATTAAATACTAGCTTGCTTTGACTATGAGCTACGTTGTAGGAACTCGATAAAGAATCTCATTAAGTGAGGGAGAAAGAGATAATGGTTGTTATCCTCCTTAATCGTTTCAATCTCCATTCCATTGTTCATTAATGGATTCTTCTTGACCCTTAAGCAGACGCCTCAAGTGACTTAGTTTCCCTTATATATATATGTATAGTGGTGTGGCTATGTCCTTTTTGGTACCGATGCTATTTATAACCATAATACAGTATTAATTTTTTAATTTGAAGTTAGAGGGATATACCCCTAAAAAAAATAAAAAATTCACATTAACCATTTTAATGAGTATCAAGGCAGCTGGTGTACACAATAAATCAATAACCTCAAAATATAATACATATAATACCACTCATTTTATATATGCTATATAAAACACACATACACGATAAATACATACATAAGAAAAAACAAGAAAAATTCAAACAAATAATATTATAACTTGGAAGAATCAGCATACTATAATTGAAGACATTAGAATTGACGAAAACCGAGCCAACACATCCCCCATATTAGGATCCCCGCGCGCCGCCGGTGAATAATTCCTCGCGTTCTAATTTACTATGTGTCAATAGGCTAACTCTAAACTTTATTTGACATTTTAAGCATATGTGGTGGTTTGATAAAATATTGTTGAGTTAGATTTGAAATTAACACCAACTCGAAAAAATCAACAATCTATAGGCTTCGAATTGTCCATATCTAAGATTCGAATTAAATGTTGTTTTTTACCATTGATTTAAATAGAAATTTTATGGGGAATCGTGGGTTCGTATTATCCAATTTTTGGAACTAACCAATCTCGAACTAGCCAATTCCTACTGTAATATTTCTTGACGCATGTAATATTGATCCATTTTTATTTCACTTCCGGTAGGAATACACGCATTTCTGTTCAAGAGAGTTTGAGGGCATTTTTAACATTTTATATTTTTGTTGGGACACTATATTTACTATCTGGATTACAAACTTTTGTGATAAAATAAACATTGCTGAGAACCTTCTTACGTATTTGCATTGATATATTAAAATATATCATTACATTTAGGTATCAAATACTCGCTTGAACAACCCTTTATAAATAAAAATTCAACTAGGCCCCCTATTTATTTAAATAAAGATTAACCATCAGTATTTTTTATTTTAATTGTGCATAACCATGGGGTATTTATAATTAATAATATTTAAGAAAGATAAGCAAGGTAGAATTTAAAATATATCTACCCACATTAGAGTGGAGGGAGGGTTGGAAACAATTAAGGGGATGTGGGACTCTTGGTATACCCGACCGGGATACGAACCCCGACATCTCCATCGGTATAAATCCATCACATTGCGATAATAACGCCAGAGGCCATGGGACGATTTGATCCAAGAGATTTTCAATAATTTATTTAAATCGACAACTAGATAAAAAGTGAAGCGACCAACCATATAATTTTATATTGATAATGAAAGCGGTAGAAGTTTCAAAATTAAAACGAACCTTGTCGAGAAAGTCGACGGAAAATTGAAGTTTCGGCTATGTATGAGATTTGAATAGTAAAAGAGGTTGAAAGGTAATCCCATCCAGTCGAGAAAGATTGGTCGGCTTATTGAATCCACCACGCATACGTGATAAAACCTCGGTCGCCGACACGCTATTGCTTTTATCAGATCGATACAGGAATAATCCATACGACTTACATTTACGAATCTACGGTATTTTTTCTCTCCCCGCCGCTCTCTTCAGGACCCGTGTGATATGAAGCGGATGAGACTAACGCTTTTGGTGGCATTTTAAAAAACACTTTTGTTGGAAAGCTAAATTTCAAAAACAAACATTTATGGGGGACTTTTGACAATATTATGGTAGCTACGAGTAAATAAAGAACGTTAATTTTACCACTAAAGTCTTTTTTAAATTTAGATAGGTCTACTATATTTAATTCAATATAGCATTTTTTTAATACAATTTAAAACTGATATAATAAATTTAAACTAAACAGCACCACATCTACTTTTTGGTTATACCAAAGTCAACTTCTATAATATATTAATATAAATATATTTTCTTTTGTACTATTAAAAGTCTTTAAATTTAAATAATATATTTAAATAAAATACATATTTTTGGTACTACTTTAGAATTTTTATTTATATTATTTTAATTTAACATTTCTATGTGTGTAATTTTTTTTAGTAACAGAGACGTTCATCTTAAGCGTTATTGAAATCATTAATTGCATCCATCTTTGATGTACATACGAACCTCAAACCTTCCAGTGTACTAAAGAGTTTAGTGCAAGTATAAGCCCCTAGACTGCTCGGTACCACTGCAGGTTTTTACACATGACGCCCTGTTAGACAATGCGTTGCGAGAGCTCCCAGAAAGGTTTTAGCAAGGATTTTACAAGTTTTTAGTTAAATATGTGAAGCTTAGAAAAAAGTCAGTGTGCCTTGCCCGTTTGGGTTGTACGCATATTAAATAACATTAATATGTTAGGAAAGCAGAACGATTGAATTTAAAGCAAGTGTACCCGAATTTGCGCAGAGGAAGAATGGAAAACCGTTTATAATAAAATCCCTCTCTGTACATTTGACCGAAATTCAACTCCTATCTCCCCGTTATTGGAAATTTAGTGTATTGCGAGGGTGGCGGCTTAGACTACTCCGTTACTAAAGCGGACTATTACTAGTTAATAACTATATTGATTTTTTTAAATTATATTTAACAAGATAACACGGCTTAATCTAAGAGGAATCCAGCTTCGATGGTCAAATAAATAGTCTTAAGGCAGTACACTAGAATGTAGATGACGGGGAGATAGGGGTTCAAATCTTGGTCAAGTGCACTAAGGGTGGTTTTCTCTAAATGTTTTTCACTCTCTCTTTCCGCAATTACGCGCTCTTGCTGTGAAATTAATAAGCTAAATGTTTATGTTCTTTTAACAATATTATTTACAACCACTCTGGAACTAGCAAACAATTGAATACAATTTTTTTTATTAGTATATAATTATAAGTATAGTATGATATATAGAGGTGTGCGAATCTTCGAAAATTTCGAGGTCGAAGACCAAATCTCCTTCGCTTCAACTTCATTATTCATAATCTTCGAAAAATTTCGAAGGAAGAAGAAAATCTTCGCTATATCATGAACGAATTTGAAATATTTCACTAAATATGACATATTTCAACATATCAGTTTTTGAAAAGCTATTACACACTAGTTTTGCACCGACTAGTGATTAGATGAGCTGTATAACTGAATTATAAATGAATTCAGACATGTTAATATAAAATAATATAATCTACTCAGATTTTTTTTCAAGCCTTTATCTCTACCCAAATTTACTTAATGGATAATTTAAAAATTAAAAATAATGTTACATGACAACAACGAAAAACCCTGACTTCGGCTTCGATTTTAAATCACGTGTTTCAAGCTTCGGTTCGCATTTAAAATATACTTTTGCACAACCCCAATAAAAAAATAAGTATACTTTATCAATACACTGGTGTTGTGGTTATGAAATGTTACAATATTTCCGAATGTGGAATAGAGTTAAGTTCGTAGATAGTGATGCGAATATAGACTTTGTGGATGGCAGTGCCAAAGGTTTTTTTTTATCTGTACAGGGATCTGCCTATGCGCAGACACATAAACAGCCTCATCGAAGAAAAATATCAGAAATATATTCGCCATGATCGTACACAGAAATTGAAACATGTAGAACTACCTCTGGGCTTGTTTTGGTCCCATATCGAAACTGAATATCAACATTGTAAAAAACAGGTCCTAAAAAAACTCCTGCAGTTTACTACTATACATCTATAGGAATTTGAGTTTTCTATCCTCGCCATAACATCGGTATCTACAAAAAATATTACCGCCTCTGGTTACAGGCAAACTGACACAAGAGTGCCTCTTGGTAATTCGTTCAAGAATTCAAGAACCAAGGTAGACTAAAAACAGCTGTTGCCGATATAAAACGAATAGATTGTTTGTGTTTATGTTGCTTAACTGACCGTTTCATATAAAAGCATACAATTTTAAGATTTCTCTAAGTATATTTTTATCAACAATGAAACATAAGGATCAGAAAAAATTCAAGTACTATATTTAACGTATAATTTGTAATCGAATTTTTGAATCTACTGATTGATTATACCAACGCACGACTTATAAACGAACTTAAATCAAGAACAGGCACAGCATCCAGCTCTCAGGCCATTAATTCATCATAGTGAAAGGGGAGAACAACATTCCACCAATAATTTAAAAAAATCGGCCGTCCGGATATTGAATCCTGGACCTTTGGTTCAGTAGACAAACACGCTATCGACTGAGATAAAGTGTTAGATACAGAAAATTTACTATGCACAAATGTTTTAAATAAGTAAAATACTATAAATAGTAAACAAAACTATTAACTTGAAAGATAATAATGAGAATCGCTTTAAAAATAAAATATTCAATGTCTGTAATACATTATCAGATCAAAGAGTGAAATGATATAATTAAATATCACTCTATAAAAAAGCATAAAATTGTGCTGATGTACAATGTAAGTTTTTGAAATACGTTTTCTCATTCATTTTTTAATCATATTGAATGTGAAAATAAAGTTTGTCTGCCAAACAGCACTTTCAAAACAAATTTTTAAAGTACTAAATAAGAACAAACAAATAGCTACAACCGTTTAAAGTTCTGCAGAAGTGCTCAGGGATAAAACAACATAAACACCACTTTTTCGGAATATGAACTACATGGGAAGTGAAATCTTGTCGAAAGAAAATAGAGATTTTTTTATAGGGGCCTGTACTTCGTTTTTGGTTTGGTAAAATAATAAAGTTGCAAATAGTGTATTTTATGAGTCCATCAATCCAGAAAAGTAAATTGAAAGTGAATCGATTAAAGTATCTCCTTTAAAAAAAAAGATTAATAGTAAAACAATTTAACTTAAACTATCCTAAGAACTTTAGTAAGTATAGACATTTATTATTCATCCCCCAAAAAATAGATATTTATTCGTAATGATAATGCTCAGAATCTAATATGTATCTAATCACTCAATTAATGGGAATGTATAATAAATGACCGGATATGTTAGGAAAATAAATACCGAGTTGTAGAACTGACACAAAAAAGTTTTATCAACGTATGATTCAGCAAATCTGATTAAATATTGAAGAGTGATTAGGGATTATTTATGGAATTTTGATAAAAAAAAGTTTATTAGTATTACTATTATTATTTAAGACAGGTCCATTACTTTTGTCAGAGAGCTTAGAACGCCAATGCGTCCTGTCCTCTGCCTCCTCCATCTCCCAGAATGTTCTTCTTTCCTTCAAATCATCCAATATTTGAATCCTCTTTCTTCCTAAGCTGCTCTTTCTCTCAATCTTTCCTTCAATGAAACAGAAGACAGTTCCTCCTAAGTATGTGTTCGATCCAGTTTGCTTAGCAACAAAGAATCACATCCTAAATTGTTCTTTTCTCACCTACTCTTCTTAGGACTTTTCCATTTGTCTCCGATCTTTTCAAGTCTTCTCAAGCACCAGGTTTCAAAACTCTTCAAGTTTTTCTTTTCCATCCTCCAGTTTCTACTCCATAAGCGCTATGCTCAAAATGTAGGAATTCAAAAAATTTGGGTTTTTTCTAATTTCATGTTTGTACTACTTTCGGGGTTTGAACTAGATTTATGGTCGGGGTGAATTCGGTAGTTGTGATTAGCGAGCTCAAAAATTTAAAAAATATTTTTGTGGGAATAAAACGGATACCTTTTAAGGATAAATTATATAAGAATAAACGACTTTCAAACTAGATAGACATTGACATCAAACATCTACGCCACCTGCTATTACTATTATTGGTATTATACAATGGTCTTTTGAAAATAGAATGTATATTAATAAATCTAAGACCAAATCTATAACTTTTACTATGAAAAATAATTCTTTCTTTTTTACTTATACATTTGGCAATGAAAACACAGTTCGCACCCTTTATATTAATGATCTTGGTGTTCTCCTGAATAAAAAACTTTATTTACACTATCATGTTGACCATGTAATTTACCAATCATTGAAATTACTTAGACTTATTAAATGTATTACTTCATCATTTAAGAAAGTTGACTTTTTTTATGTATGTGCTACGCCCTGGTTAGAGCTAAGTTAGAATATGCTACTGTTGCTTGTAATTCCATTACGTTAACTGACTTTCTTAGGTTGGAAAACGTTCAAAGAAAATTTGCCGCTGCGTGATATGATAAATTCTTTAGTAACCGGATTTATTATGATTATGAAAGAATTCGAAACCTCTTAGGGCTTCAAACTCTCTTCTCGCGTGGACTTAATTGTGATGCCCTTTTTGTTTTTAATATTTTCAATAGTAAATTTGCCCTTTATCATGTAGGCGTTCATCTCTCTTCTCGGGCTTCACGTAATCCAAAATTATATTTTCTCAATAGCTCTTATAAAGTGAGCCCTATAGGTCGTTGTGTCCATAGCGCCAATTCTAGATTTGACGAATTCGACTTTTATCATAAAAGGAAAGCTAAACTCGGAGAGTGTTTTAAGGAAATCACATATCAATAATTTATCACATAGAGGTTCTGCCTATAATATTTAAATGTACTATATTCTGATATTTTTGTTTGCATATTGTTAATGCTTTTAAACACTTTTAGTTATTTGTTATTATTGTTATTTTTTAATATCATTTATTAATTACTATTTTTTTCGTAACTATTCAACAGGAGATAAAATTATTTAGATATTATTGTTTATCTTATTTTCTCGTTTAAATATATATATATATAATTGTAAGGCACTTGTGTACTTTTCAGTGATGACCTGTTATAGGTCCTACGACTGTTGGCCAGCACTATAATAAAGCAAATTGAAATTAATTGAAATTATTATTACTAGCACCGCGTCTTACTACCCGTTCGGGTTGTACGCACTTACGCTAATGTGTAATGGTAGGGTGATTGTGAGATGTAAATGGAAGACATACAGTTTAACGTGGAATCCGAACCACGATGGAGGCCTGGCATTCCCCACATTCACAAGTTGTGATTAATACACGTCTTGTCAGAGGTGAAGGAAGGGTTTGGTAATCAGATTAATCTATGCTGGGACCTAGGATTGAACCCCAGAACCCTAACACATAATTCTGACACCTGACCCCTAGACAGCCATGTTACCCCACCTGCAATTAATTAATTAGTATATTCGGTCCCGTCACAGATTTATCTGATTACCAAACCCTTCCTTCACCTCTGACAAGACATCTTGTGAATGTGGGGAATGCCAGGCCTCCACCGTGGTTCGGATTCCACGTTAAACTGTAGGTCCTCCATTTCATCTCACAATCACCCTACCATTACACATTAGCGTAAGTGCGTACAACCCGAACGTGTAGTAAGACACGGTGCTAAAGAAAATTATGTTTCGGCCAATTCTAGTCAAATATCACACAAAATAACCTAACCTGACCTAAAGAGAGTAAACAGTAGACATATTTCAAATATAGATTGAATGTATGTTACATTATTATTGTAAACAAATGACTAGTAGTGGAGTTATATAGGCGAGACGCATATCGGTACCCCTCCCAAAGGTCGGTCTGGTGGTCGCAGGCCTACCTACCTTACACTCCTAATGATCTCAACATAATTTTCTGGACGCAACCCGATCTCCCCGGTATTTGTTTGTACACCTGACTTTCGTCCTAAGTAATTGGAGGTCAATCCCAACCCGGGGCACAGGGAGTCAGTGATATATCACATCAGTAGGTTCCATCCTCCCTTCAGGAGGATATAGTTCTTCTATTTTTGCAACTCCCCCACCCCTATCTCATTAGCATAATTATATGTACATTACCCGATATGGCTCCTATAGACAGAATGGGTAGGTCTACCTTCTTTTTTATTGCGTCTCGCTAACCGTGCCGGTTATAGACATATGTACTAATTACGCTAAAGTGCTAGGAACGAGGAAAGTTTCATTCAGAGGAAGTGTGTCCATATTTGTGTGGAGGGAGAGTGGAAAACGGTCTAGGGAAACACATCCTCAGTACACCCGACCGGGACCGAAAGGGTGTAATACCGGTCCTATTCCTTTCTGGTTTAGTCTAGTACCCGGGTATTAAGGTGTTTACGCGGTTGACTTTTCTAGAAGTTATGGCTCATGGGTAGTTTTATATGTACGTGTGTTTGTATGACGCGTGCCCATTGTATCTTACTACCCATTCGGGCTATTCACATGTTTGCACTTATGGGTAGGGGTGACCTAAATGCAGATGGAAGGATAATATTAGAATGGATCCGAAATATATAAGGTGTAATGAGGTGTACTGGATAGAACAAGCTCAAGATAGGGAAAGGTGGCGTACTTTTGTAAGTGCAGCAATTGGCTTTCGAGTTTATAATGCCACAGAGTAAATAAATAATGGTGGGGATGAATAAGATGGAATTTAGAACAAATATATCGTCATTCACGTGGAAAGAAAGTGAGCAACCACTTAAGGAAGACACATTTTCATACCGATATTTGAGCCTCAACTTCTTCATTCTCAGCAAACCAGACGATATTGACGCTTTTTTACGCGTGCC
>CABFOV010001179.1:22754-37825 GCA_902141375.1 Timema poppense
GCAAAAAAAAAAAAACAACCTAACCCACCAAACACGAACTGGTGTGTGTAGCGAAAAGGAACTAAACAATAAAGAACTGCAAGACGAACAGATTAGAGAAAGATAGCGAGAGAGATTAAAGAATGTACACATAAAAAAAGAAAGAGTTAAACGAACTGACGAAGTCACTTTCACTTTATATAGAGTGTGACGTCATCGATTTTCATCAAGTTGCTCTATACGCTCCTGTTCCCTTCGTTGCGGGGACTACACCGGGGTGGTACAGACTGATTCCAGTGGGGGGAAAAAGAGTGAAATATAGAACCGGAAAATGAACCAATAAGAAATGTTGCGGTAGTGTATTCTTCCTTACTAACGATCTTAAAATAAATAAAAAATAAAACAAGTCTATATTCTTAAAAAAATAAAAACTATCACCCTACACATTAAAAAAAAACTTAATATTTTTTGAGGAAAAAAACACGATGTGAATAAAGCAACCAAATAAACCACAGTAAATTAAATGTATAAGCAATAAAAAATAATGTTTTATTTTCTGTCGGTATCACTTCTTTCTAATGAGCTAAGGATCCCGGACTCGATTCCAACAATACTGAAAAATTATTAATCAGTGAAATTGTAATGTATAGTGATGAAATGTCGACCGGGGGTTAGATTAGTTTGTAATTAATGTGCTAATTGGTTAAGAAAATTCACGTTAAATACTTTTAATTTAAGTATGTTTAAAAAAAATTTTTGGTTCATAGAAGAAAAATATTATGAAATAAATAATACCTTTCCTTTGTGAACCAAACATATTTTAAAGTAAAATAAAAACTATTTTTAAGACGTAGGTCTAGGTGTAATAAATACGATTATTAATCAACATCCAAAACTAATAACCACATCGTGTTTATTTTGTCGTGAGGAATAATTATCATTATTAGCGAGTATATTATTTGATAGATATAATCTTTGTGCTACGAGTCTTACTACCCATTTATATCATCAACATATTTAGATTAATTAGGTTGAGATAATGAATGGAGAATTTAGAGCAGTTTACCCTAACCGCATTTGCGTGGAGTGAATGATAAACGATTTGGGAAAAAAATTGTCACCGGCCAACAACACGACACTAACGCCTTTTCCTGCTTTCCCAATGTAAATGGATGTTAATATAACCGAAATTGTATTGTATATTAATGGTAAATATATAAAGTTATATTATCAGGCTATTCATAGCGGCTTTTAGTGTAATCCAATTCACATCGGTGGTCGTATGTTCTAAGGCGCTACTATCTCAGTAAGCTAGACGGCCGACGACGGAGAGCTCAAAGTTCGAATCTTGGTCGGGTGTCTGAGAGTGGTATTTCCGAAATTGTTTTCCTCTCTGCATTCACGCAAATGCCATTACACTTCCTATAAATATAACCTAACCAAACCCTAAAAGCATTAGCGTATAGCCCGAACGGGTAGTGAGACGCGGCGCTAAGAAAAAGATTTAATCTTACAATTCACATGTATGTTATAAATAAATATATGCCCCAAACAAAGTTTTTATAAGCGAAACACTTTAGTGCATGCAAATACTTTTTGTAAATGATAAAACGAAGCCCCAACTGTTCATACAATTAACGGGAATTTAATATGTTGAAAATGCCAGGCCTCCACCGTGGTTCGGATTCCACGTTAAGCTGTAGGTCCTCCATTTCATCTCACAATCACCCTACCATTACACATTAGCGTAAGTGCGTATAACCCGAACGGGTAGTAAGACGCGGTGCTAATAATAATAATAATAATAATAATATGTTAAAAGAGTGTATTATTTTAGTAGCACGCAATTGATCAACTTGTATTACAAAGATTGTAGCTGTTTATTACATCAAGTAATGCACAGGATTTTAAAACAACTGTACAAACTTCAGCTTTATATCAAATTAATCAAATAAGTTCTTAAAAAGCTCGTGAAAAAGAATAGCAATTTTCTTTAAGCAAACACAGCACAAAGCAAAACTAAACGGAATACTCGAGACGACATGATAAATAGTAAACAAAAGGAATGATTTTTTTTAAAGCAGCTTAAGAAGTGTGCTTCTTGTAGATACAGAAGCACTTAATACTTAGTTTTTGTAGCGCCTACTTATTTCTCTTCAACTCCGTAGAGGAAAGCTAATGGATTCGCGGTGAATCTTATCTTTTCTACACAGAGGGATTTTCTGGAGTTACAGATAAGTAGAAGTAATGGGACCTTGGTGAAGGTGTGAGTCATCCCCTCCCAAACGTGGCAAGAGAATACATCCTTTACTGAGCGAAAACTGGAAAGCTTTATAAAGCCCTGAGAAACGTTTACTATCACTAATAAACAAACTACAGTTAACTCCTGATTAATTCCGAGTCTTCTGGCTTATCCATGCGTAGATCCGGAAATTTGCATTCATTTTCATGTTTCAGGTACTAGGGTTAATAAAGTTATAAGGTAAGGAGGGCTAAATCTTAACAGCTAGAAAAATTACAAGACCTACCTTCTAATATCCGTACGTCAAGTCATGTTATCTGCTGAGCCTGTCACACTTGATAGATATTATCAATAAAAATAAAAAAACCATGGCGTCAGCTCGTAATCTAACCATACTGAAAGAACAACCGCCATCTATTGCCGAAGATAATGCCAACTTATACGGGTAGAGGGTATCATGTGGTCAGAACACAAAAAACCTACTGACGTTAATATCAGTTTTCTAGATCAGAGCCGCTACGTTTTCATCCGAGTAGCGCCCCGTGGGTCCTCACGAGGATGAGTTGACCTCGTTCCTTACCCACTGCTTCACAGAAATATCTGGAAGGGCCGGGGATCGAACCCGGGACCTCTGGATTTGTTGCCAGGAACTCTTGACAACTAGACCACAGAGGCGGGCAGATATTAATACCTATAAAAATATAACACTAACAATGTAGTAAAATGTTATCAATGTTGAGCGCAAAATAAAGAATTTGTACTTTCTAAAAAGAATTCCTAAGGGTTTGCGTTGGCCTGTTGTTAAGAAAGTGTTAATTTGTGATAGAGGATTAAACTTATAAATAAATTGGATTGTAACTGTTTTCCGAATATCCGTACGATTCCTCCCTTTTATTAGCAATAGAGAATAAATTATAGTGTTATATGAATGGTACAAAATGGTAATAAAATCACTTAATTAAGAATAATTTTGATTTTTTTCCCTCCTCCTCTATCCAAAGATTAATATGACATAATAAATTGCGTTTTAAGAAACATGATCGCTCAACTTTAAACATAAGAAGTCAGAGTTTATCTCTAATCAGATGCAGTGAGGATGTTTTTGTAGGCTAGTAAGAATAGGTTTATAAGTTAAGTTATATGATCACACAGAAAAAACAAATTGAGGACGATAATTTAGAGATCACTGCAAAAAAATAGGCATATAACATTTGACATGGTTTATGAGTTTAAATATTTAAGAACAATTTTAATTATCAATAACGATATTAGATTGGAAATTAGGAAAAGAATAAAGTCAGGAAATGCATGCTATTAATCGGTCAGTTAAGTTGTTAACATATCGCCTGCTGTCAAGGAATGTAAAACTCAGAATACACAAAACAATAGTTTTACCAGTTGTTTTCTATGGCTCTGAAACATGGTATTTTAGTTACCTTACATGACGAAAATAAATTTATGGCGTTCGAAAACAAGGTGCTTAGGGGAAAATTTGGTCCAAAAAGGGGTGAAGATACTAGGGAGTGGAGGAGGTTACATAATGAGTTACATAACCTGTACCTATCACAAGCCATTGTTATAATACTCCAATCTCGCAGATTAGGGTGGACAAGACAAGCAGCGTGAATGGAAGAACCTAGAACCTTTTTCAAGGTTATTGACTGGAAAACCCAATGGGAAGGTAACATTGAGAAGATCTAAACGCAAACGGGAATATAACATAAGAATGGACCTGAAAGAGATAGGGTGTAATGAGGTAAGCTATATAGAACCAGCTCAAGATAGGGATAGGTAAGTGGAATGCTTTTATAAGTGCGGCAATAAGCTTTCGAGTTCTTAATTCCATAACAGTGAGTAATAGCCAGCAAACTAATATTAAAGATTATTGGTAAAAAAAAAGAAGTAAATTTGCTCAACAAATTCACGTTGATAAATCTAATTCCCCTACCTTCCAAGTAGATAAAGAAAATACATCCTTTTGAGCAAGTTTAAGTTACATGAAATGAAAATATCTATATCTATATATAAACGTAGAAATTACCACAAACCGAACATTTTTCTTCAAAGACATCTCGAATAAAAGCCAAAATCGATCTCTTTTCTTCTTTTAACATTCAAGTTTCTTTGTAACTTACCCTCACCTCCGTTCCCTTTCCTTCTTTCCCCACGACTTCTTATCATATGTCCCAAACACTTCAATCTTCCGTCCTCAATCTCATTCAATACTGTCTACTATCCCGCTTAAAGAAGAAGAAGAAAAAAAACCTTCCTTTCGGCTCCTATTTGGAGCACTCCTCCCTCCACCCTTCTCCTCCTTTACGGGCCTAACCTCATTTGTCAACCTATCTTACTTACGTTCCTTCTTACCCAGCCTCCGATTCCCAGAGGAAATTTTATTTCTGTTGCCACCATCTTAATGGTTTTTACAGTAAAATAGATTCGGTATAAAATAGCCAGAGACGGAACATGAATATTGAACAGACCCACCACCCTCTTTATCAAGAAGCATTGATGAAGTTTTTAGTTGGATTTCAATGCGAGATAATGATAGTGATGGGACTGAGAAGGGTAATGAAATGAACAAAGAAGCTTCCTTCAAGAACAAATGAAGTTATTATTGAAATTCTGTAATTGCTTTTATTCTCTAAGTTATTTAACGACGGATTAAGGGGAAATTGAGATATTTACGAAGTTTATAACAAACCTGTCAACCTTCTCCCATCTCCCCCACGGATGTCTGTATTTTCACTTCATCATATAGATAAAGTATTATAACCATGAAAAATGTTTTACCTCTATTATTATAATTGATCTTGATGTTTGATGTGGCTCTGAATTCCGTCTGTTCCTATGTATTTCTGTCTCTAACTGGAGACCTATTTAATGAATTCAGTTCAAAATCAATATATAGATATTTTTTGTTCATACATCGAGATAAAATTGTGATTTTGATTCAAGCTATAACATTCAGGGTCGTTTATTAATGGCTTGTTTTTGAAAAATTTAAACTGTTATAAAAAAAACTCTTTAAGATTTTGCTCAAAATACGTATCTGTGGAGTTGATAAAAAAAAGTGAACGCTTGTTCTGTAGAGAAATTAATTTAATAATAGCTAAATAATAAACTATTTTTTTCAAATTTCATTACAAGCCATATTAAATTGTATGGGCATGCATCAACTCGCCTAAAGTAGGCCTAATTGTTTACATATCACTGTTTACCTAACAAATCGCCACATGCCAGTGTCATTCAAATAAGCATCGACTCGCCACGACCCTCTTTTCGCACCTTATGGTCATGGCATACATCTGCATCGTGTCATCGCAAAAATTCGCCACGATTATTGTGAAACGAACTAACCTAACTTAACCAACCTAATGTAACCTAACCTAACTTAGCGTACAATACGGACATATTAGAGTTTTCATACTATGTCTTTGACAATTATACTGACAAGGGTGGATATTTTCCACCTGAAATACGGTCCAGTAACGAAAATGAACGTCCCTGTACGAGGTAGTAAAAGAAATGTATACTTATTTATAAATATGTTTCGTTCTTAATTGAATTAGTGCAATACCTCTATTTTCCTTTAAAAATGGAGTATGGTAGTTGATGGTATTTCTAATATAGTCAAGTGTGGCGAGTCGACGATTACCGGATTATACAGGATGTTCTAAATGTGACTGTGAAGTAAATGATCACGTAACACGTTGCAGTTAATGCTACCCCTCCTCCCCCAGGCCTGAAGACATTTCCAACATCTGTTGTAAGAAGAACTGCAACGAGGTGCGTGATATTTTACTGCAAAGTAGCTTTCGGGACACCCTGTATACTATATGAAAGTAATAGGTTTCCGATGTAGTATTTATTTGTATTATAGTACTATTAACCATAATATATTAGTTTCGATGAAAAGTAATAACCGTGCTACCCGCACAGGAGGTCAAGCGTAGCAAGTTGACAATTTCGTATTGTCTGGTTTGACGATGAGTTCAAATTCCGGCCGGGTGTAAAGAAGGTAGTTTTCCTTAAATAGTTCTATACTCACCTCCACGAAAATGTTATACCTTTTACTCCCAGTTTTACCTCCCTCATTCTTACCCAATGGGTAATTAATATCTGTATGTGTGTGTATATATATATCAAATGGGTAGCAAGAGAAATAATTAAGTATACCCTGATTCTGGTTTGAAGAACAGTAGAGAAAATCCAAACATATTTATTTTAAGACAACATTGATAACATTTTACTATATTATCTATGCTATTTTATAGGTATTGATAATATCTGTCAAAAGTGCCAGTTTAAGGTAACATGACTTGACGTATAAATATTTAAAAATTATTTTAGTAACTTGAGTAACTAACTTCTACTGTTCTTCCTACCAAAATCATACTATATATATATATATATATATATATCTTATACAACCACATAGGCCTATTTATATTTATTTATGTATTTTATATGAGACATTACATCAATAGCATTCAATAAAGAAAGATCCTTTTGGCTATCCTAAAATCCCATTCTATATTTGGCTGCCCTCATAACAAATAAAAGTTTTTTATTCAACATATACTCAACTCAAATATAAGCACGAACAAATGTATTAATGTAATCTAATTTCATATTCATTCTAATACATTAAAAAAAAAGCATTTAAATCTTTCAATTCCCCTCTCTTCATTCGCGTTCAAAAAAAAAAGAGTATATATTTAAAACTCTAATAAACGAGGAGTTGAACTGAAATCTTAATACCCTTGAATTAAAACTCACAGGATTTTCCAAGGCTTCTCATTTAATTTGATGTACGAGACGGACAAACTTTTGCTTCGCAGCTGGTAGGCTCCCTCCCTGATCCCTTCTTTATTTATCCGCGATTCTTCCCCATTTTTCCGTTTCTCTCTCTTTAAAAATAATAATAATAATAATAATAATAATAGTAGAATCAGCCCTCTCTTTTCAGCCTGAATAATGTCTGCATTAAAATCCATACGGATATAATACAGTAACGCCCAAATGTATCAGCGGCACCCCTACTTCGCCTTGCGACTTAGAACAATAATTCATATCATGGGCCACACATTTTTCAGCTTCAGCTTTAGTATATCAGCGCGGATACGTTTGTAGAAGAGGAAGGAGGGGGGTGAGCAATAGATGCGCGTTAGAGTCCGTTCATGTCGGATAACCTCACGCTGAGGGAGCAAGCAGAGTTATCAGAATTGGGCGGTGATTAATGAATGGACAATACAGTCTAATTTTAATAGTAAAGGGCAATTTATAGATTACAAACATGTTTTTGGCGGTCAAAATTGGTAACACTTTATTATGTTATTAGTGTTATTTTTCTAGATATTGGTAATATCTATTAAAAGTGCCAGCTGCAGATCACATGACTTGATGTATGAATACGTGAAATTAGATCAAGCAATTTTTTTTAGTTGTGTGATAAGATCCTTCATATAAAAATTAGACTGTACAAGTAGGTAATAAATGCATGCGATAATTACAAGTCGGGTGACCTGGTGGTCTAGGGGTAAGGTGTCAGACTTCTATGCTGGCGGCCGGGGTTCAATCCTCGGTCCCAGCACAGATTTATCTGATTACCAAACCCCTCCTTCACTTCTGACAATACATCTTGTGAATGTGGGGAATGCCAGGCCTCCACCGTGGTTCGGATTCCACGTTAAACTGTAGGTTCTTCATTTCATCTCACAATCACCCTACCATTACACATTAGCGTAAGTGCGTATAACCCGAACGGGTAGTAAGACGCGGTGCTAATAATAATAAAATTACAAGTCTATACTTTAACGCTATTATTTCAACCCGCGTCAATAGACAGGCGGATGAGGCGTTAAGCTCGTACAGTCCGGTTTACTGGGTGACGGGGAGGTTGAGGATATTATTCCGGCCAGGTGTACTGAGGAAGCGGTTTTCCCTGAATTGTTTCCCAATCTACCTCCACGCGAATGCAATACATATACTCCCGATTCTATCTTCTTCATCCTTACTTCATTTATGCAGGTAAATGAGAAAAAACAACCCTGATGGGTGGAAAGATCCGGAGAAAAAATATATTTTGGCCTAACTCTCACTCTATGGAAGAATAGGTTATAAAAACAACATAGTGTAAAGTGTTTAAACTCCGTAAATCATTTACAAATCATCTATTTTATATACATTATACACATAATGTGTACCTCCGATTTCTCTTTGGACTTTATATTCTAGTTTTTCTTTGATTTAAGGTGCTAACAACGTGCTGATGAATTAAAATGATTGAATAAACCAAGTTTTTACTTTTTATCATTATTATTTTTTATTAGTTTACAAGTATTGAAAGTTTTGTGCATCTTCTGAGTGGTTCGTCTAAAATTTCATCAAATTTTAACTTCAGATAATTGAGAAATACTAGAAATTATCTGAACAGAAATACATACATCAGAGCATAGCAAGTGACGTCATTATTTTACAAACGTTATATTTATTTATTTTCCGCGCTTTGTGTGTTATTTTTTTATTTCCGCATCTTATTAGTCGGCAAGGATGTCTGAATTGATAGGAAAGGTACCCGAATTTGCACAGAGGTATACCGGAGAAACTATTCAAGACAAACCAAACTCAATACTCTTGGTCGTGGTATTCAAACGGATAGTAAGACGCGGTGCAAAAATAATCGCTATTATTTAAGATGTTCCTAGGAAGAGTGAGAGAAACTAAGTTAAACGCAGTCAACGACGCCCCAATTAACAAACCGCATATTTGTCTTACTTGCTAATGAAGACGAATGAAGCCTTTGTTGTAATGAATTCAACACAAGAGGAGGTGCAAAAATTTAAGCGGAACGAAGATCTTGTTTAAGACATTAATTAACTAATCGCATTACTTCAGTATATTTCAGGGCCAACAATTCATTAGTCTACATGATAGCACAAGGAAATAAAAAAAAAAGAGTATATTATTTACACGTCGAATTAAAATTAAGTAGATTGCACATTTGGGTTATCAAGATTCCGGAGTTCAATCCTCGGTCCCGGCACAGATTTAACTGATTGCCAAACCCTTCCTTTACCTTTGACAATACGTGTATTAATCACAACTTGTGAATGTGTGAAATGCCAGGCCTCCACCGTGGTTCGGATCCCACGTTAAACTGTAGGTCCTACATTTCATCCTACCATTACACATTAGCGTAAGTGCGTATAACCCGAACGGGTAGTAAGACGCGGTGCTAATAATAATAATAATATACATGTCATGGTTTTAAACTTAGCTTAAAAGTTTCTTCAAAATGTTGGTTTAAAAAAGGCTAGGTATAGACACATAACTCTAGTGTGAATGGCATATTAGAATAGTTCAGTTTTTAGAGCTATTTTAATATATCCATATGTTACGTTTTATGTTTAGAAGCAATCACTCTTAAAATATGTAACTTTATATTTTCTCCAAGTCTTCTACTTAATAGGGTTCTATGTATTTTAATCACAGAAATGGTGTAGGCTTAAGGAAATTAAAATATAAAGGAAATATACCCAAATTTGCGTGGAGTGAGAATATGACACTCTAAGAAAAAACACCCTCAATACATCCGGCCAGGATTCTAACCCCGACCTTCCAGTCACCGGAAATCCATATTAGTTGCGCTTTACATTTAGTTCGGGTGATAGGTATCGGTATGCTGATTAACTAATAATAATAATAATAATATTTTGTGAATCTTGGTGGAAAACAAATATTTTTTTATAATGGTGTTCCTAACTTAATATCGTACCACGACCACGCCATATTTACACTCAGTTTACCCTGAAAGAAAGCAGGCTTACCTTGACGGGTTTCACTATGGTGCAGCTAATAAGATAGAGAGAGCTATGCTGTAATCTCTCAAGGTAAAGACTGCTACACCTCAATATAAACCGCGTTTAAATACAAATAAACTACTCATGTTTTAAAGTTAATAAAAAAAATAGCACCGCGTCTTACTACCCGTTCGGGTTAAACGCTTGTATACTAATTACACTAATAGCTTAAGAAGGTTTAATTGAGAGGAAGTGCAGAGGTAATGACATTATTTGTCGAAAGTTAAAGCTGGATATCACATGATTTGACGTGTAATACATTAAGTAGGTTTATACATTTTTGTTGTCATATTGTTCTTCCTAGCGCGTTCTTACTCACTTGGACGGTGTTAAAGGATAGAGTTGATACGCGTTGGAGACGTTTATAAATCCCGCATTCTTTAAGAAGACGTGTGTTATTTTTTTAACATCGTTTCCAACAAAATGTGGGCGAAAATTATCAGCAAGTTTCTGACCGGTTGAAAACTTTAAAGTAAAAAAATATATCTCCGACGCGTTACGCAAAAATGTGTACTTCTAAGATTAAATCAAAAGGTAAGAACCCAAGATCTATCCTTCCTCCATCAAACAAAGTCATATTTTAATAGGGTCCCAACAGAAAATTTTAGCTTTTTAACTGGTCAGAACTTTCACTTAAATTTGGTGAAAACAATATTTTAAAAATATCAAAAATACTTTATAAATGATCAGGCATTTCTAAGCGTATGCAACTTTTTCAGTGCTCTCACATGTAGCACCCCATGTAGAACCCTTAATATGGTATATAAACACGTTTAATTATTAATGAACAATGAAGATTTATGTTAGAATAGTAACTTACACGACGTCGTTAAAGAGTAATAGTGTACAGTAAGTTCTAACCAACCCCAGACTCATGACGAGCAATGAAAATGGCCATCAATTCCGACGTCGACTGAAGAGTCAATAAAACGAAGAGCAGTGATAAAGTTTAGCTTTCATGGCTGACTCGTCTGGGCTCTAGCAACAAAGGGTATGAGTTAGATTTATTTCAGAATAAAATGTAATTACGGTGACTCTTTACAAAGGAAAACTTTTAGCGTTGGCGGCAATGTTACACGGATCATTGGGCAAGCGGCGTCAACCTCTACTGGCTTGGCAGTGGTCAGGGTTTGATTTCCTACCGAGTGTGTTGAGAGTGTTTTTTAATATCCTAAATAGTTTTTTTTACCATTCTCCATCAACGCAAATGCGGGTGTATTTCTTCTAATACTATACCATCCTAAACACTACTCAGAGTAACTATTCGTATGGCCTGGATGGGTAGAAAGACACACAAAAACAAACTTTAAAATGTTTACATTTAATAATAGTAGGCCCTTATACTTTATTTTCAGCAGTGGTTACAATGTTTTAATTTATTTAGACTGCAGAATAAAACTAAAAGAGATAACTTTGATTATAATATAACTTACTTGAATTTGCTTGGAGAGAGGACGAGAAAACCACTAGCTATGAATTAAAACCTCGTCCTTCCAAGTTAGAGTATATGTTACATTAACAGCACGCCCAATCATTTCAAATGTCCGAAAAATACAAGAGTCAATATTTTATGACATTTTTTGGGTTTTATTCCCTACGACTCAATTTTGTTTTAAAAATATATAAATGATATTTTAAGGGTTATACTTTAAATGACTATATAGAGAAAGTGGCGAGTCCCTGAAAGAAATTACACTTCTAAACTGACTATAAAAATTATATATAATATAATACCCCCCCAATTCAGCGGTCGCATGGTCTAGGGCGCTAGTCTCGCTATAAAGTAGACTTTCTATGACAGGGATATCATGAAGGCTAGCTTCCTATTGGGTAGAGGGAGGTAGCGTCACTTGCTTTTTTGGTAAATACTACGGAGTTGATTTTGTTTTAATGGTGCAATATTTTGGCATCAGTTCTGAAAAGCGCGTGATTCTCCATGGATGAAGTATTGAAAGGATATTTTACATACAATACTTTAAAGAAAATGTACTTCATCCATGACTTTTTTTAATATATGAGAAGAGTCCAAATCAGTATCGTTAGTACATGTGCTCCATAATTGATGAGTTTAATGTAGCACGCTGTTTTTACAGACAATTAAAGTTATACTAAGTTGGGGTATAATTCAAATTTTAGATCGATTGTGTAGTCCGAAAACATAGTTCAGTCGGTAGCCTTTCCACCTGCTGAGTTAAGGGTACCGTGTTCGATTCACGGCATGGCCGTAAATTTGTCGTTGGTGATAATGAGGGTTTACCTTCTCGCATTGATAAATTAACGGGCGAGGACTGGGTATTTTGTCTGTCCTAGTCTTAAGTATATTCTAAGGTATATGAAGGTACTAAAGGCCAGGCCAGCCGGTAGTGTGAAAATAGATGGCTTCAATAAAAAAAAAACTGACCCAGACTATAGGCTGGTAACAGTAATGGATGTAAGTAAGTTCTAATCTGTATGTACGAGCAAGAGAGTCTTTAAATTTAAGGTAAATCAATTTTGATATATACAATAACTTGTCAGTAATATATAAAAATATAGTAAAAACTAGCTAGTGTATATATATATTAAAAATTAGCTATAATGGTATATATATATATATATATACCAAGTTAGCTAGTTTGATTCTCCTCAAAAACGTAACATCGGTGAATATTGGGTCAAAGGAGCGGATGATGTGCTTGACCTAGTATTAAGCTAGTTTTTACTAATTTTTTTTCAGTGCATCTTATATATAATCCGTTCGGACTATACGCATAAATATTAATTACACTAACGTGTTAGGTATGCATAATATAGGTATGAGAAAGATAAAATTTAGATTAAATGTATCCAAATTTGTGGAGGCAGAGTGGGTGGGAAACCACCTATGAAAAAAAAAACTCATGACACCCAAAAGGGATATACCCGTCACCGAAACTCCAGTCTAACAAGAGAGTAACACGTCAGACCATGCGACCACCGAGGCGGGCGGGCTGGCTAGTTTTGTTTAGTTGTGTATTATTAGCATGATACATTTGTTTGAAAAAAATTAATGCTATATATTTATTTTTAAAACTCTCCACGGCGTCAGCCCACAAGCTAGCTACACCGAATGAGCGGCCACCCCATGTTAGCGAAGATAGTACCAACATTTATAGATAGAGGGAGTCATGTAGTCAGCACATCAAGCCCTTCGGTCAAGAATCTTAGTTTTCAAGACTGGAGCCGCTATATTTTTTTTTAAACTCCTCAATTATTGTCCTTACGAGGCTGAGTTGACCCCGTTCCAGAAAAACTGCCTCACAGAAAAATCTGGATGCACCGGGGTTCCAACACGGGACCTCTGGATCTGTAGCCAGACAGGGATCTGACGACTAGATCACGGAGGAGGTATAAGTGGCGATACCTATAATAATAAAAATAGAAATAAAAGTAGTTTCATTTCTGAAAGATATTTCATTCCAAGCAAGTATTTTGTCGAACCAGAGCGTCCAGACAGAGTTTAATCAGCCCCGCGTCGTGCGGTGACTTATGGGATCCCGTCGTCAAACCTGAAATAATATTAAACACGTGCAGGGTATGGAAGGGCAGTAAAATGGGGCAGGGGTTGACTCGACAAGAGGATGAGTGATAGTGGTGGTTGCTGGTCACGACAGGGAAACAGGGTAGGTGAGGGTGGAAATGGACCACGTGAAGAAACATACAGCCGATCCACAAAGTTACTGTCCAATTTTCACAGGAAGGGCCTTTCAGAAAATATAAACTTTTTTTTACGCCAACATTGATAAAATCTATCAATTATGACGGTTGCAGATCACAACACTTGACGTATGAATACGTGAAAGTAGATCTAACAGCTTTTTTTTCTAGCACTGCATATTACTATCTGTTCAGGTTACATAATAATAATATTTAGCACCACGTCTTACTACCCGTTCGGGTTATACGCTTCAAGTACTAGTTACTCTAATGGATTAGGAATTGGGAAGGTTGAATTAGAGGAAGTGAATCCGCATTCGCGTGGAGGGAGAGTGGAAAACCATTTAGGAAAAACCACCCCCTGTTCACTCAACCGAGATTCGAACCTCGATCTCCCCGTCCTCAGTAGTCGAGCTCAACACAATAAGCGCGTTAGCCAACTACGCCACCGGGGCGGGTGTTCAGGTTACACGCATATGAACTAGTTAAGCTAATGTGTTAGGAATGAGGAAAGTTAAATTTAGAGGAAGTGTATCCACATTTTCGTGGCGCAAGAGTAAAGAACCATTTTGGAAAAACCACCCTCGGTACAACTGTCCGAGATTCAAGCCCCAATCTCCTTGTCATCGGCGGTCTAGTATATTGAGAGCGTGAAGCCTTAGGCCATGCTGCCACCGAAGCGGGTATCTAGCAATTTTTCTAGCTGTCAGATAAGACAGCTTCTGGACTGTATGTAGAGACTTCAACTCAACTAATTTAAGAAGACACGATAAAAGGGATGAATCTTAAAGAAAGTGTGCATTCATTCACCTAGAGAGAGGTTGGGGCACGAAATAATTCATTGTTTCGGTTGGAAATTAACCTCAGCGTTTGTGGAGTCATAGTCAAGCGTGGTAATAATTATTTATATTTTGATTGTTTGTCTAACAGTCACTTTACATAAGTGGAATTTCTGAATTTTTGGTAAACTCCGAATCAGTCATACCTTGATTGCTTTTCCCCCATACGGAGACAATTTAGATCCAACCAGGACGCGAACCCATAATTTATTCAAAGAGTGTTTGTTTATCGTCTGAAGCACAATCTTTCTACGATCACTACGTGTAAGGTAACTTTATCAAGTATGATAAAAATGTAGATTGAGAACCAATTTCTACAGTCACCTGGCTTCTGACTTAGAGGTCAAGGTTCGGCTCCAGGCTAGTACAAAAGGATTTTTATGGAAAGGGGAATAATCCCCATGCTCACCAGGACTTGGTTACTGTTACTTATTCGAGGTTAAGATCTTCATTGCACCCCCCCCCCCCCCC